>SNQJ01S0033269.1:11348-56974 GCA_010110895.2 Picea sitchensis
GCACAAGAGAGAGATACCAAAAGACTGAACAAGAAGAAACTGTGCGGCTGTAGCGACTGTGTCACCTCCTCCAAACTTGTGCCTTGCTTCTGTGTAGTTGGGAGAGTGTGAGTGCATGAACAAATGAGCTAAGGTGCCTCCTTATTTATAGTCTTCCTGTCCTTCTGGTTGGGACGACTTCTCTTTTGGGAAGGTGTCTTTTTATTATACTTTATATTCTTCTGGGCTGACTTCTCTTCTAGGGTATTTCAACATCTGTCCAATAGATCTCTTGCTTCCAGAATCTTCTCCGCATCTAAGAAAGGTCATCTAGGAGGGAAAGATCCTCCCACAACTGCCAAAACATCAACACTCCCTCTTAGCTAGGGATGCATATTTTACGATGTCTTCATCTGGTAGTTCACTGACTACTCTGCAATCTTCTAGCAAGCACACAACTACTACAATGGCTTTGGTATCTCGAATAATCATGCATAGTCTCTGCGATCAAACGGTAGCACACACAACTACATACAACCTATCTGGTAATCTCCATGACAATCAAATAGTTGCACACATCTACTACAATGTCATCCAATAGATCACAACTATTGCCAAGTAGTACACAACTACTATCCAATGACACACAGTCACTGCCATGGGAACACATCCTATGTAGTAGCACACAACTACTGTCCGGAGTCACACATCCTCCTCTAGTGGAACACATCCACCGAAGTAGCACATAGATATTGTCCAGAGTCGCCCAACCTCCGCCAGTGGAACACATCCACCGAAGTAGCACACAATTATTGTCCGGAGTCACATAGGCTCCGCCAGTGGAACACATCTACCAAAATAGCACACAACTACTGTCTGGAGCCACACAACCTCCGCGAGTGGAACACATCCACCGAAGTAGCACACAACTACTGTCCGGAGTCACACAACCTCTGCCAGTGGAACACATCCACCGATGTAGCACACAACTACTGTCCGGAGTCACATAACCTCCACCATAGTTTTATGACTATGCGTGTGATGTTTCTTTTCTCAGCAGGTCCAATAGTGCATTACCCCCTCAGTCACCTCACATGACTGATCTAGGGAACCCTTGGCCAAAGGGGTTATTCGGCATGAGAAGAAACAACACACCTCCCTCTCAACGAGGGTGGACAGTCGGCAACACTCCAAGCTTGTCCCTGAAGTACTCGTACTTCACTCTTGACAAGGGCTTGGTGAGAATGTCCACTATCTGCTTGTCTGTGGATATGTACTGGAGCTCCACAACTCCTCTTTGCACCATGTCCCGGATGTAATGATATTTGATCTCCATATTCTTAGACCTGTCATGGAATACATGGTTTTCGGTAGGCTTCACGCAACTTTGATTGTCACAATGTATCAAAGTTGGCTGCAATTCTAGATCAAATATCCCAGCTAGCAACTTCTGGAGCCACACTGCTTCACGACTTGCCACACTTGCTGCGATATACTCTGCTTTTGATGTACTGAGTGCCACTGATGTCTGCTTCTTGCTCAACCATGAGATCATGCATGATCCCAGACTAAAACAACATCCAGAAGTACTCTTCCAATCCACTGCACTCCTTGCCCTATCAGAATTTGTATATCCCTGCAGCTTCACATCTTCACCCGAGACATATCTCAATCCATATCCAACCGTACCATGAAGGTACCTCAACATATTCTTTGTTTCCATCCAATGTACCTGTCTAGGTTCAACCATGTGTTGACTCAAGGTATTCACTGTAAAGTATATGTTTGGCCTGGTGTTAACCAGGTACATCAAGGATCCAATCAACTGTTTATACATCGTGGGATCCACCAAATATGAAGATTTGTCACTCAAAAGCTTCAGATTTATCGTCATGGGTGTGGTCATGGACTTGTAGTCCATCATCCTGAATTTGTTTAGGATCTCAACATTATATTTTCCTTGGCTAAGGAAAATCTCATCTGATCTCTGTCATACTTCCAACCCAAAAAATAATGTATTAGGCCTTGATTCTTCATCTCGATCTCTGAAGCGAGCTCCCTCTTACACTCATCAATGAGCTTCTCGTTCCTTTTTAGAAACAAGTCATCTACCTATAGAACCAAGATCAATGGGCATACATCCTCAACCTTATAGTAAAGGTTAGGATTTGCCTCACTCTTAGTAAATCCCAAGCTCATCAAATATCCATCTATCCTAGCATACCACGCCCTGGGTGCTTGCTTTAGTCCATACAAGGATTTCTTCAATCCGCAGTCATGGGACTCCTTCCCATGGATGATGATGCCTTGTGGTTGTTCTATGTACACTTCTTCCTCTATTACACCATTCAAGAAAGTAGTCTTTGTTGATATTATGGTCGTTGCGGGAGGTATTTACCTCCACGTGTAACCTTGACTAGAATAGAATATTCCAGGAAGCAAAAATAAACGCTAATTAGTTGGCTAATAACCCTAGAATACAAGTCGACTCAAGAGAATGATTTGTATTAGGTTATTAGCCTCCAAGAGAAGAAGTCAGCTAAAAGGAGATGCTATATACTAAGTAATTAACACCCAAAATGAGAAGTCGGCCCAGGCAGTCCGGCAGAAACAATATAAATATAGGAGGCCAGTCTTTATTTTGGTTAGTATTCTCAGAACTGCAGAAGTACACTTGTGCACACTGCAGTTGGCCAGTTTGTGCGCAAGTCCCGGGACCAGCTGTTGTCGACAGTTCTACAATTTGCATTTTCGGTTTTCTGGGTTGGACTCTCTGATCAGTTTCTGTTATTCTTTCTTGGTGCGCTATCCTTGGAGAGAGGTGTGCCAACTTTGTTTGGCTATTAAGCCTAGGGTTTGCTTCCATAATCATTCTCTGTCAAGGTTAAGGTGCTCGGGGGTGGCTTCGGCCTATGGTTGGGTGACAATATTGCTATATTGTCTATGGTTAAACGAGCACATCCATTATATTCTAACAGGTTATGGGCCCACACTATCTTCGGACAATCTAACCATTGGAAGATAGATTGGGAGGATTTTCTCAGTTGCAGTTGTAGCAACGAAACCCTAACCCTCTCGTTGAGGCACCTTAAGTGAAGAGATTGACCTAATTTTTGGATAGACTAGTGCGCCCTAGCCTAGCGCATCTCCTGGTACTCTCAGCAAGCTAAAATGTCAAGTTTGAGTTTTTGGTCAAAAATCAAGGGTTGACCAAGTCAAAGCAATTATGACTTATTCTATGAAGTCAGAAAACAAGTTAGAAGGGGCTTCTAACTTCAGAGCATGGAAGATAAGGATTGACCTCATCCTTGCCAAGAATAAAGTGTTGGATATCGTGAAAGGAAAGATCGTGGAACCACAGTTCGAAGAAGGAAAAGAGAAGGAACCTTAGAACATTGCAGTTATGGAGAAGTTCAAAGACAATGACATCAATGCCATGAGTATCATAGTGGACTCTATAAAAGACCACTTGATACCCTACATCTCCCATCTTGACTCATCTAAGAAGATGTACAATGCCCTAACAAACCTCTTCTCAGTCAGAAACATTGGACAAGTAATGAGTCTAAAGAATGAGCTCTGTGACATGAAAATGAATGATGATGACATCATAACATCATACTTTGTGAGGATCTCTTAGTTAAGAGATCAACTACAAGCTATTGAAGAGATCATTTCAGAGAAGGAATTGGTAAATATAGTACTCAATGGTCTTCCCAAGACATGGGATGCATTTGACGCAAGCATGAACACAAGGAAGGAGTATCCTACATTTGAAGAACTTTGTACTTGTTGTGCACAAGAAGAATCAAGGATTAGTGCAAAAGAGAAACCCCAAAAGAAATACGATGATCAAGTCTTCACATGAAGGTTCAAGAATTTCAAGAATAAAAATAAGTTTGGCTCCAGAAAGAAACCAAATCAAGAGAAAGATATGTCAAAAATACAATTCTTCAATTGTCGAAAATATGGTCACTACAAGAATCATTGTCCCGAGTTAAAGAAAATGAAGGAAACACACGAAGCATCAGTTTCCGAAGAAAGGGAACCCTCAAAGAAGGTGAAGCAGGACAAAACAAACTTCTTCTTCTAAGACAAGGTAACAACATTCGTCATAATTCTTGTACATACCATGTTTACATAGTTTCTCTACATATCTTGCATATCTATTTCTTAGAAGATAATATGTTCAAAGAGAAACTATACCTTGGAAGAACAACAAGAGAAGGATTGTTACCACGATGACTACAAGTCAGGCAATACACATGAAAGGAGGAAGTACATCAACAACCCCTGGTAACGGTTCATGTGGAAGCTATTACATAAGTAACAACTGCAAGATAAGACGAAATCAAAATCAAACCTGAAGAAACCTAGAAGAAGTAAAAGTAGAAAGAAGTCAGCAATCAAGAGGAAATTGCAAAAAGACTTGTGACACTTTGCAGAAGGCAATAAGGATGTAGACGGAAGTGTGGACTCTCTTAGATGGAGGGAGTCGATTATATAATTCCAAAAGAAGAACATGCATGAAGCAAGTATTAGGAGGGAGCTAATCCTAAATAATATGATCCATTGAAGATGATGAAGTATCTATCCATGGTAGCAACCATGAAAAATAGTATGTGTTCAGTTTGGCTTTAGAAGAAGTCTTCTTTGTAAAGAAGTCTTCTTCGTAAAGAAGCCTTAAAGTATCAGTGGTTGTCCATCCACATCCATGATCCTATGATGAAAGAAAGAAGTTGGAATCTTCAAGGGATGGAATCTATAGAAAACTCTATGGACCCAAGAGATAAAGAGAAACATGAGGAAGAACATGAAGATTCCAAGAGAGAAAGAAAAGCCAGAACAACCAGTCATTATATCAAGAACCACAAGACTACCAACTTGGTCTGAACCCTCTAAAAGCAATCAAGCAGAAGAAATAGAAGTTGTGATAAGGAATAATGTATGGAAGACTTATGAATGGAAGCGTTGCAAAATCCAAAACTAAAGGTTCTCCCAGATGGAGGGAGAAGACTACGATGATAGCTTTGTTCCAGTAACCAGACATACCTAAGCCATTATATCTCCTGCAATATCCATGGGTTGGAGTTCACATCAGATGAATGTAAGGATTGTTCTCCTCAACAGAGTAATTGAACAAAGAAGTGTATGTAGAGCAACCTCGAGGTTTTGAGGTATACCAGAAAGAGACTCTTGTATGTAGATGGAAGAAGATCTTGTAAGGATTCAAACAACTTGGTGCAGAGCCTCCAATGCACAACAAAAATGTGGTGAAAAACTTTCTATAACAGAGATATTATATTAGAATGGTTACTCAGAAGTCCAGGATGATGGATTGCTAATCCATGACAAACTCTCATGATGACAAAAGAAGTGCCACTTGGAAATGTTCCAGTTTGACCCTTGCCACAATGTTATGAGCTAGTGGGAAACAAAATATCTGAATCCAACTATGATATACTATAATGATCAGAGCTATATGAAGCCTTCAGAGAAAACCAGTGTTCCAGAAAGACCAAAGTACATTGAGATCAAGTATTACATTCTTCGTGGTGAGGTCCAGAAAGGAGAAGTGGTTCTCCAATATATCTCCACAAATGAGCAGATAAACAGATATTTTGGTAAAGCCTCTGTCCAAGATGAAAGAGTTTGCGTACTCAAGAAACAAGCTGGAGCTCATGGAGACGACTTCCTTATTGAAAAGGGAAGAGATGACTCCCAGGTTGGGAGGGAGCACTGATGTGTTATTGATTTATGAACAATCATTTTCAGTTCGAAAAATGGTCTAGGATGAGAAATTCCTTTCCAGCTCGGAAAGTGGTTTGAAATTTCTGACAGACTGGCATTTTTCAGTTCAGAAAATGGTCCAGATCGAACAGTCATTTTCATAATGAAAATGGTTCGATGGATTGCTAATGTACCATAGACAACGATTCCCCTTGTGGCTAGTGTGGGGGAATGGTCTAGGACAATCTTTCTTCTTGATAGTCACTCTCAGTAAAGGTCAAGAAGACTAGTCCGCCTCGCCGGACAATCATTCTTTCGAAGCTCATAGTTGTGAGCAGTTTCGAAGAATAGTCCATTTTGGAGGTTGGTGTAGGTCAGTCATTCCCTAGGGCAGATTCATTCTCTCCAGGTTTCACTTTTTTTAGTGCCAGAGGAATGGCCCAGATAGGTGAATGGTCTAGGTTCAACAATCAGGGACATACATTACCTAGGGTAGACTCACTCTCTCCAGGTTTCACTTTGTTTAGTGCCGCAGGAATGGCCCNTATTTTGGTAAAGCCTCTGTCCAAGATGAAAGAGTTTGCGTACTCAAGAAACAAGCTGGAGCTCATGGAGACGACTTCCTTATTGAAAAGGGAAGAGATGACTCCCAGGTTGGGAGGGAGCACTGATGTGTTATTGATTTATGAACAATCATTTTCAGTTCGAAAAATGGTCTAGGATGAGAAATTCCTTTCCAGCTCGGAAAGTGGTTTGAAATTTCTGACAGACTGGCATTTTTCAGTTCAGAAAATGGTCCAGATCGAACAGTCATTTTCATAATGAAAATGGTTCGATGGATTGCTAATGTACCATAGACAACGATTCCCCTTGTGGCTAGTGTGGGGGAATGGTCTAGGACAATCTTTCTTCTTGATAGTCACTCTCAGTAAAGGTCAAGAAGACTAGTCCGCCTCGCCGGACAATCATTCTTTCGAAGCTCATAGTTGTGAGCAGTTTCGAAGAATAGTCCATTTTGGAGGTTGGTGTAGGTCAGTCATTCCCTAGGGCAGATTCATTCTCTCCAGGTTTCACTTTTTTTAGTGCCAGAGGAATGGCCCAGATAGGTGAATGGTCTAGGTTCAACAATCAGGGACATACATTACCTAGGGTAGACTCACTCTCTCCAGGTTTCACTTTGTTTAGTGCCGCAGGAATGGCCCGGATAAGTGAATGTTNAATCAGGACAATTATTCTTCCTTGCTTGAGAAGAATAGTCCAGATAGACCATCATTGATGTTTTACTCTCTAAGGGTAGATGCTTTTCCATATCTCACAGATGTGAGTGGAAGAATGGCCCAGATGACTTAGTTACATCATGATATTGTCTCTGTGCAGGTTGATATCAAATGATATGATTGCCATGGAGACTGTATGTCTCTGGACAGTAGATGTATGCTACTGTGGTGGATGTGTTCCACTGATTGTGACTATATGTCACTGATCAAGTAGCTGTGTGCTACTTGGTGTGGTAGTGTACCATTGGATTGTAGTTGTGTATTACTATGGATAGACACAGTTGTGTTCTATTGAATGACATTGTTCTGATTTCCTTGTAGACTATCAGTAGTGTTGAAAATGATCATCAGCTAGATGGATGATTAGTGTACTGATGGACAAAGATTCTCCAGACGGAAAATGGTCCAGAACATCTATTCTTCTAGGACATGCCCTGATTAGAAGAATGGTCCTTGTATCACTCCTTGGAGTGAGTGACTTATTCAACATCATGTCTGATTACTCAGATGGAGTATGGTTTCGGGAGATGATGCAATTGATATTGTCAGATGACACTGATAATGATGATGGTGCTCGTAATTTGATCAAGAGATAGCTTGTGTGGCTATGATGATGCTACTGATTCAATGGTATGTTTGTGCTAAAGACCATTTCCTTCAAATACCTCCCTAGCTAGGAGGGAGTGTTGATATTATGGTAGCTGCGGGAGGTATTTACCTCCACGTGTAACCCTGACGAGAATAGAATATTTTGGGAAGCAAGAAGAAACCCTAA
Source organism: Picea sitchensis (assembly GCA_010110895.2). Lineage (NCBI taxonomy): Eukaryota > Viridiplantae > Streptophyta > Pinopsida > Pinales > Pinaceae > Picea > Picea sitchensis. The sequence continues at coordinate 19,110 of SNQJ01S0033269.1, forward strand.
TTAGTTGGCTAATAACCCTAGAATACAAGTTGGCTCAAGAGAATGATTTGTATTAGGTTATTAGCCTCCAAGAGAAGAAGTCGGCTAGAAGGAAATGTTATATACTAAGTAATTAACACCTAGAATGAGAAGTCGGCCCAAGCAGTTTGGAATAAACAATATAAATATATGAGGCCAGTCTTCATTTTGGCCAATATTCTCAGAACTGCAGAAGTACACTTGTGCACACTACTGTTGGCCAGTTTGTGCGCAAGTCCTAGGAGCAGCTGTTGCCGACAGTTCTGCAATTTGCATTTTCGGTTTTCTGGGTTGGACTCTCTGATCAATTTCTGTTATTCTTGCTTGGTGTGCTATCCTTGGAGAGAGGTGCGCCACCTTTGTTTGGCTATTAAGCCTAGGGTTTGTTTCCAGAATCATTCTCTGTCAATGTTAAGGTGCTCGGGGGTGGCTTCGGCCTATGGTTAAACGAGCACATCCATTATATTCTAACAGGCTTGACATCCATTTGGTGTAATTTCCATCCCATTGCGGAAGCAATCGCAATGATTGATCTAATGAAAGTGTATTTTGCTACAGGAGAAAAAGTTTCGTCATAGTCTTCTCCCGCTTACTCGAAGAATCTTCTAGCGACAAATATTGCTTCACACTTCCGTTTACAGCATGCTTGATCTTGTAGATCAACTTGGAAGTCACTACTGACTTCCCTTTTGGTCTCGGAACCACCTCCCACACATCATTCTTCATGATGGATTAATACTCCTCCATCATGGCATCCTTCATTTCCTACTTCTCGTCAACTTCTTCAATGGTGGAAGGCTTTGAATCAATGATGTTGCTCATCAGTGCCACATAACTGGGAAACATGCGTGGTTTTTGGAACTGAGGCAAAATCTATATCCCAGTCCTTCTGATTGGCTTCCTCCTCTATCACTGCAGTAAGGTCTATCGAGACGAGGGAATCCTGCCAGCAGATCTCACGTCTCCTAGAAGCTTCTGAAGCTACGATCTAGCCTCCTCAAGTCTTGGAAGACGTCTCTCTCCCCCTCTGAATCAATATGATCTTCGGAGCCACCTGCTTCCGTTGCATCTGTTGACTTCTTCTAAAGTCTGATCTCCTATGGACTGTACTGGGAGATTTCTCCTCCCTACTGGATCCTAAGGGTCGACTCCCTCTGAAATCTAGCTCCTTTTGAGCTGGTACTTGGTGGGGCCACGTGTCTCACCACTGGTGGAGTCATCTACTTCTGTTTATAGTATGGCTTATTAAACATGCTTGTTTACTGCATCGTTTCTAGGTAGGCCCTTCTTACTTTTCCCGATGATCTGAAGAGTGGTCAAATTAAATGTACGTTCATCTTTGGAGCCTTATGCTCCTCATAGTCAATCTCCATAAGAGATACTCTTCTTTGTCTTCTACTTCACATGGGTGTGTACGTTCGTGTACATAGTTCTATGTCTTGGCTAGAGATTGTCTAAATAGTTGCCTCCTGCAACCATCATCATAGCTCCTTCTTAGAGCCGCCTACCTCACCACTGGTGGAGTCATGCACTTCTCTTCATAGTATGGATTATTAATTCCATGTATCTGTATGAGAACATGCTTGTTTACTGCATCGTTCTAGGTAGGCCCTTCTGGCATTGCTGACTTTTCTTGATGATCTGAAGAGTGGTCAAATTAACTGTACGATCATCTTTGGAGCCTTCTGCTCCTCACAGTCAATCTCCATAAGAGATACTCTTCTTCGTCTTGTACTTCACATGGGTGTGTATGTTCATGTACACAGTTCTATGTCTTGGCTAGAGCCTGTCTAAATAGTTTCCTCCTGCAACTGTCATCATAGATCCTTCTTAGAGCCATCACTTGACATGCTTGAAACAAGAGACAAGAACAACATTTCCATGATAACCTCCATGGAATGGTTAGTAATGAAGAACATCTTCTAGAGGAGATCAATTTCATCTTGCAACAAGTATATCATTAACAATGAGAGTTTTCTTAATGGCAATCATACCGAATTTATTCAGGTGTACCTGAACATTTGATAGCAATAGCAAATAACAAAGTTGTAAAGACTGTTATCCTTTGATGCCTTTGAGTGCTCTTCGACATCTGCTGCATGTGCATGGTGTTTCTTCTTCTCCTTTTCATTTCTATATGGACATTGAAAGGCATAATGTCCCAAGTTCTAGCAACTGTAGCATCTCATCTTTGACGCATCCTTCTTGTAATGAGGTCTCTTAGACTTCTTTGGGCTGACTTCTTCCCTTTTCTTTCTCTTCTTCACTTGGGCAACAAGTGATCTATTTTCATCCTCATTAGTCTTTTGTGTCTTGGATATGAGCCTGGATTTCTCTTAAGAGCAACCTGCCCATAGCTTGTTGAACTTAGGCAATTTGCTTCTGGTGCAAATCCCTTGAATAAATGGATCCCAAGAGGAGGGAAATCCATTGAGTGTAGTAGTCATGAATTCAATGTCTTCTACTGGATCTCCAATGGCTGCTAGCTGGTCTTTGATCTGCGAGATCCTCATGAAATAGTTGGCTACTGTTTCTGACTTGTTCATTGTCACGTTTATGAGTTGATGCGTTAGAGTAAGCTTTCGACTGGTATTCTTGCTTTCATAAAGTCTAGTTAGGGAATAATGTATCGGTGTCTTCAGTTCGGATACATTGGGTATCAGGTGATCCTTGATTGAATCTGTCAAGATCCTCTTCGCCTTGACCTCATTCTTCTTGAACTTCGCTTTTGCTTCTTCATCTTCAGGGTCTGGAAGATCTTTCATTACGTGATCTAATAGATCATTCTCTTCTAGAATGAGGAGAACTCTGTGCTTCCAGGACCTAAAGTTATCTGCTCCATCCAATCTGTCTTCTACTCTCATGCTGGCAGACATTTTTCGTTGGTAGAAACCCTAGCCCTTGAAAAACCTCAATTTCCCAAACTTAACCAATCTGTACATTTAGGGTTCCAAGGGTTGTGCTAGGGTAGGGCACACTTCTCTGTACAAGAATTATCCTCAACGTCCTTGGGAAAGTGTTGAACGAGCTGGACAAGGTATTGCAGTTGCAGGGTGATGCAAGGTGTCGTTGTACCGATCTTCCTTCCAGTGGTCAAACTGTTCTGAAGGTAACCAACTCTGATACCATGTTGGATTTTCCTTATTTACAGAGCATTAGTGTTACTAGTGTTTTTTTACTTTGTTACCATTAACATATATATCATGTATTGAGCAATAGCAACATAAACAAGAGACAAAAAATAACACAAGATATTTATCTTGGGAAAACCCCAAATGGGGGAAAAACCCAACAACCTTTCTTAGATAGATTTCGTTCACAAAGCAAGTCCAATTAGATAAACCCTAGTACAAGTGCTAGTTTAACCAGAAATACCACCCCAGCTGCAACAACAACACCATACAAAGGTAGCGCACGTCCTCAAGGAGTAGCACACAAGAGAGAGATACCAAAAGACTAAGAAAGAATAAACTATGCAGCTGCAACTATTGTGTCACCTCCTCCAAACTTGCGCCTTGCTTCTATGTAACTGGGAGAGTGTGAGTTAGTGAACAAATGAGTTAAGGCGCCTCATTTATAGTCTTCCTATCCTTTTGGCTAGGCTCTCTTCTAGGAAGGTGTCTTTTCATTATACTTTATATTCTTGTGGGCCGACTTCTCTTCTATGGTATTTCAACATCTGTCCAATGGATCTCTTGCTTCCGAAATCTTCTCCACATCTAAGAAAGGTCATCTGGAGGGAAAGGTCCTCCCGCAGCTACCAGAACATCAACAGATACCACTCGTGTGGTCCAATAGAGCATAGATAAAGGTGTTCCCTCCTCAAAGTATGCCAACATCCCATGATTTAGTCAAATGATGGTCCAAAGATGGAGCACCCTCATAAAATGTCCATAAAGTGATGGTCACGTTATCAAAGGATTTAGCACTTGTGCAAATCCTTTCACATAATGTTGATCTTGCGTAACAATTGGAAGTAGTTGTCACTTTCACCTAGACAAGTACTTCCCTCGTTTTAGTGTTGGGTGAATATCCAACACAAGKGGGGATTCCCTTGTGACTTGAAGGGATCCTATAGCAAGCTAGAGGCAAGTCTATGGCCCCCTATCCTGGTCACTCAATGAGATAGACTAGGTTTAGGAAGGCAAGGAGAGTTAAAATGAAGTTTAGGCAAGGTAATTGAGATAGTATGTGTGTGTGAAGTGTTCCAATACATTCAATGATCAATACCAAGTCTAAGAAGAGAAATAAAGGCCCCAAAACACTAGCTATGAATGAAGGAGGGTTGTTGCAATAAATCTTGCAATGATTTAATAGTTTATATCAGTAAAGTACATTTGTAACAACAACAAGAGATCAGCCCTAAAAAATTGCCAATAGATTATTAAAATACAACACTTAACAAGTGGAATAAGATCCAAGTGTCAAACAATGATTTCAGCCTTCTTATGTTGAAGTTTTTACTTATACAGCTAGCAATTGTGGTTCTTCTTTATTATTACAATCATTTAGCACATTAGTTGTATAGATAAGATCACTGAAAGAGAGGCAATCACATAAAAAATAGAGACACACAGATTATCCTGGGAAACCCTCATGGGGAGGGAAACCCAACAAAACTTCCTCAATATAGATAGACCAAAGACCGAACAAAAGATCCTCCTCTACTCTTTCACTAGGAAGAGTAGCACACCACTTGACCAAGAAATAACAAGAGATAGACCAGATACCCTCCTTGACATCACCCGTAGTTGCAACAGCTTCTCCTCCAAGACTTGCGCACTGTAGAGCTATGTGTGTATGTTTCCAAATGAGGCACTGACCTCTCTTATAAATAGTGGTCTGGACAGTCTATAATTAGGTCCGGGCTAACCTTTCACTTTATCCTCTTAATTTACAATTAATTGTCAAGGCACAATAGGGTCGACTTTTACTAAGGCACAATAGGGCCTAATTAATAAATATAATATAATATAATATTATTCAACATTCCCTCTATTAAAATTAATGCATCTGCAAGAGCCGTTATCCGGGAGGATGGAAAAGACCCTAGTTGTGATCTAGGGCCCCCAGTACACTCCTGGGGTTCTTGGTTTGGGACCAAGCAGTTAGAGCCATGGAAAAAGACCTTAGTTGGGCCCCCAGTGTATTGTTGGGGTTCTTGGTCAAGGACCAATCAGTTTGATGGTATAAGTTTCTAGATGTGTTCTAGGGCCCCTGAATGTGTTCTAGGGAATCCTTGCTTGGTGCTTGGATTGATCCTTGGTTGTGTACCTTGGTGGATAAGACCCTAGTTGTGATCTAGGCCCCCCAGATGTGTTCTGGGGTATCCTGGTCTGGGACCATGTAGTTTCTTAGTTAAGTACCAAGCCGAGATAATTTGTGACCCTCTTCTCTCCTAGGATGGTCCATGAAACCTAGGAGCAGTTAAGAAAAAGGGCATGATCACATCATTAACCTTCTTCGTATGTTGGGATGACAAAAGCTTATAAGTTATATCATGAGACTCATGTGGACATTCTGCCATTTAAGAAGAACTTACCTGTTGACTTTGTCTTATTGTTTTGGAACCCCTGGTTTGAGTTACGCCCCAGTTTAATTGTTGTTTGGGTGTTGGTTCGATTTCTTGCTTATTCCTAAAGAAAGCTAGTCGCCTTTTTTTTTATACCCCTCTCCTTGACTTGTTATCTTCCTTGTTGACTTTTGTAATTTAACATTTAATATTATAAAATATTATTTGTTTAATTGTTTAATTTTTAGGGTAGAAACCTAACCCTAAATTTAAGTCTAATGATCTATCCCTAACCTACCCACCAAAAATATAAATTAAAGAGACCTATCCTCACTCAACTCATTCACACTCTTTTATATTCGAGTTTTTGATCTGAGGTTTTCTGTGGTTCCTATTTGTTAAGATTGTTGAGTGGTTGTGTCTCCTCTAGGATAGGTTCTCTAGGTGTGTTAAGCCACTGTGGGCTTAATCTATCCAACCTCCTATTGTTGTTGTCCTCTTCTCTGCTGGTATTATCTGTGTGTGTTGTACTCTTCTCTGTTGGTACCGCTTGTGTATGTTGTCGCTGCCCTCATCTCCTTGCCGGCGTTGCCCTATGTATGTTTTTGCTGTCCTCATTTCTGTTGGTGCCACCTGTGTATGATGCCTTATCTTATCTACTTGCAGCCCTAGTATTTTGAACATGATTTGAAAGGGCTACCCTGGAACTACGGATTTTTTCTTCCTTTGTTGTAGCAACTTTTGTATTTTTTTGGACTAAAGGTATTAGGGTTGTTTTGAGGTCTCCTTTCAACCACTAGGTTAGATAGTGGTATTCTATTCTTAGCCCTATTTACTTGATGTTGACTTGGCATTTTATTTCTCAATGAGCTGGTCATTTTTCTGGTCCACTACCCTAAAAGGTTCTTCTTGGCAATTTTGTTTTAAAGATCATGATAAGACCTACCCTGAGGGTTTGATCAATGATCCCTTAAATATTTTTCTGAGCATGCATGTAAGAGGATAACAACAACATATCAGGTAATCTTGTTTCCTATTTCAGCTAAGGCAATGCTTATATAAATATTTTGTCAGTTACTGTTTCATGCTATTAGATTTTACATTAGAAATTTTGAATGTGTTGCTGATCCAGAATTACAATAGCAAATAAATAGAAATTAATTAAAATTAGTTTTGTTCCTAGCTAGTTCACATTTTGCCCTTAAATTCTAACATGGGATCAGAGCTTAGGGCGTGAAAAGAGCTCATTTGTGGCAGACTTTTGAGCCTATGTAGATCCACTATTAAGGGTTTGTTTTCCAAATCAATAGTGCGTTTGTTTTGTATCGGATCTCTTCTGTAAAGAATTTTTAGTATGGATTCATCTTCAGGCAAAACATAAGATAGGCTTGAAGGGGATTCAAACTTCAATTCCTAGAAGGCTAGGGTCTTTAACATCCTAGAAGAAGGTGACTTGGATGAGCTCGTTACCAGGGTATTGGACGAACCTACTTTAAATACAGGAAGAGAAGCCTATAAGAAGAAGTAGGCCAAAAACAAGAGGGTCATTTTTGGCTCAGTTAAAGACAACTAAGGAATGCTTTGATGCCCTAGCAAATTTATATGAAAAGAAAGCCCCATTTCAGAAAAAGACCTTAAAGAAACAACTACGTACATTAAAGATGGGAAAGGATGAAACCATCTCTTCCTTCTTTCCCAAAATTTCTCAAACAAGAGATCAACTTGCAGCAATTGGAGTTGCAGTAGATGATGATGACCTTGTACAAACAACAGTAGATGGTCTTCTTGAATCATGGGAGACATTTCTCTCATCACTGAATGGAAGAGAAGTTCAACCCAACTTCAAGAGATTATGGCATGATTGCTTGGAAGAAGAGGACAGACTTAAAAGAAGAAATGAACCCTCATTGGTGAAAGACCATGCTCTTTCAACCAAAGCCAAGAAATGGAAGAGGTTTCCTTAGCACAAAGGCAAAGGTAAGAAACCTCAAGATAAACACTCTCACTCTCACTCTCATTTATCTAAAGTAAGATGCTTTAACTGTAACAAGCTAGGTCATTATGCAAAAGACTACATGAGCTCTCCTTCGTAGCAGAAACTGAGGAAGAAGAGCCTCAAAGAAAGAGAACCAGAGCTGTTACTAAAGAAGAAGAACAACGCAGAGAAAACTATCTTGTTTCAGCTCACTCTGGTGCTATCACCAAATCATAAGAAATATGGTTAGTGGACAGCGGGGCGTCCAAGCACATGACATGCTTCAAACAGAACCTTATGAACTATCGAGATAAGAAGTTCAATGTGAAGGTATAATTGGGTGATGATGGCACTTATGCCATCAAAGGAATTGGATCAACATATTTTCAGCTTCAATCAGGTAATGTATTTCATACTGAAAAAATTATTTATGTTCCTGGATTAAAGAAAAATCTTATCTCAGTTACAGTTATAGAAAGTAAAGGGTACATAGTAGCATTCTTCAAAGGAAAGGCTCTTATGTGGCCCTCAAATCAAAGTATGAGCTCAACCATGACAATCGAAGCTCAAGAAGGTGGACTTTACAAAGTCACTGGTCAAGTTATTCAAGCATTATGTCATGAGATGGTCAACCCATGTGAACTATGGAACAAAAGGTTTGGACATCTCAACTATAATGCTCTCCCAGGTTTGCAAAAGATGGTAATAGGTATGTCGGTTTTTTCTTTTGAGCATGATAGTATTTGTAGAGGTTGTGCTCTTGGTAAAAATACAAATAAAGCTTACCCTCACAGTAATAGGAAAACTAATGGTATCTTAGATCTTGTTCATTTTGATCTCAGTGGATCTATGACTGCTCTGTCCATGAATGATTTTCTTTATTATATCATTTCATTGATGATTGCTCTCGTAAAACCTCAATTTATTTTTTGAAAACAAAAGATGAACCTTTCAATAAATTTCAGGATTTTAAGAATCTCGTTGAGAATCAGACAGGTAGACATATCCGTGTTTTCAGAACAGACAATGGAAAATAATTTGACTGCCACAAGTATGATGATCTCTGTCAAGCTTCTGAGATTAAGAGGGAGTTGACCGTGCCTTATAAACCCCAACAAAATGGGGTTGCAGAAAGAAAGAACAGGACAATTTGTGAGGCAGCAAGAGCTATGATGTATGATCAAGATATGCCATTGTCTCTTTGGGCCAAAGCTGGAAGTACTGCAATCTATATTTAGAACAGATGTCCTCATAAAGCTTTGGAAGAGAAAACTCTGGAAGAAGTCTTCATGGGTAAGAAGCCTTCAGTTGGAGAATTTTTTGTAGTCTTGTCTACATTCATGTACCAAAAGAAAAGAGGACTAAGTTAGAGCCCTCTAGAAAGAAAGACACTTTTGTGGGGTACAGTGAGACCTCAAAAGCATATCGATTCTATGTACCAGGGGAAAAGTACATAGAGGTCAGTAGATATGTGACCTTCCATGAGGAAGCTTCCTTTCGTCGTTCCAGAAAACTTCTTGTTAGAGAAATATTTGCCTCACCCTATGCAGTCTTGCAGAGAGGGCCTTACTCCATTCCCCCATGCAGACTTACTTTCCCTAATTGATAAATCCAAAGACAAAAATAAATATTTTTCCACTTGTATGCACCTTGAAAGTTATACAACATGGAATACGCTGGCTGCTCCACTACAACTCGCGTACATCGAGATTTGTGCCAGAAAATCAAAATTAAATGTCGGGTTTCCATGTCACAACATGAGATCTTTGATCCTTGGCCTTCCATATATTGGAAACGTTCTGACTCGACCCTTCAGTTGTATTTTGAAGGCTATAAAGAAGCCAATTCCTAGCTATGGAAAGGAGAGAGAATTCAACTTTGAGAGCAAAGTTGCTCTGGAGAAATTATTACTTCATTATTGAGTCTACATCCCTTTGTCCTTTAAGTCTGAACTCAGTGTTCAACCCCCAAGCTCTTCCCTTATTTGATGGAGAACATTTGTCTCCCTTATATGAGCTTGTCGTTGGTGGAGGATTGAAGTGGTGGGGACCCAGTTGGAAGGAACTCGGTTTCTTGTTTCTGAACCGCGCCGACATGGAAGTATGTAATAGTTTCACTTATGCTGATCATTTATTAATATAAATACTCATTTCCCGTCCAATTGATATCTTACAAATATATGAATTGTTATCCATGGGCCTGTTTGTTTTGTATATTAATGGATTATGCTATCTAATGTGCTAACCTTTTATATTATCGCTATATGTTTGTTGTTCTTGTTTGTTGAGAACTTGTTGCAGGTATAAATCTTTGGGTCGCAGTGCTCAACGGTGGACGTCATCAAACATTTGGATGAGGTATGCCTCTTTCTTACCTTGCTTGCACATTGGTTTATATAGCATATGTTGGAATTGAGTTGATTTCTGCAATCATACCTGTCTGTTGTGGGTCACCCTAGCCATAGAGAGATTTTCCTTGTAATAGAATTGGCGACTCCACTGGGGAAGAATCTTCTTTCCTAGGGTTTGAAGTACTTTTCTCCTTAGATTGCTCTCGTTTCTATTGTGGTTCTTGTCGTGTCATTGCTTGACAGCTCTTGTTCACAATGGGTCTGAGTTTTCAGCGTTTTCCCCTTGTCTGGCCTTGTTTCAAAGCATATACACTCCTTTTTTTGCTTGACAGTCACGTACATACACGTCCTGTCTCACTGCAAGCTACGTATATACGCTTTATTTGCAAAAACAGTCGCGTACACACTTCTTCCTTGCCTGTTTGCTTGGTCTGGTGTTGGTTGGGTGGGATTTGATACTTGCTGAGCCTTCTTAGGTCTCTGTAGTGCCTGTTGAGTGCTTGTGGGATGACAGGAAACCCTCTTTTGGTTGAATTTTTGGGCGAAGTTTTTCTCTTCATCTTTTCATTTTTATTGTCCTTGTACATTGGGTTGGGTGTTTCATTGTTTGATATCCTGCTTGAGTTATCTCTCTTTTATACACAGTAGGTCTATATGTCAAGTTACTTTTCAGTCCATGCATTTTTCAGTGTTGATATATTAAAAATACAAAAAAAAAAGGTATTTAGCATTGCTTGGCATTTTTGTCTTTGAGTTTTTATCATTAGTTTAGTGCATATAGTGAAAGATTGCATTTTACTTCTGAATTGCAGAGTTGAATTTGAGAATTGCATCATTTTTAGAAGCATATCATACATTAAAAGTTAAAGTTAGGACTTTGCATTGTTTCCATATTTACTTTTCTTGCAGAGTCATAATACCATGAGTTTCATCACCATACCTTTTTGAGTAATCATGGCCATAAAATCAACNGTTGGGTGGGATTTGATACTTGCTGAGCCTTCTTAGGTCTCTGTAGTGCCTGTTGAGTGCTTGTGGGATGACAGGAAACCCTCTTTTGGTTGAATTTTTGGGCGAAGTTTTTCTCTTCATCTTTTCATTTTTATTGTCCTTGTACATTGGGTTGGGTGTTTCATTGTTTGATATCCTGCTTGAGTTATCTCTCTTTTATACACAGTAGGTCTATATGTCAAGTTACTTTTCAGTCCATGCATTTTTCAGTGTTGATATATTAAAAATACAAAAAAAAAAGGTATTTAGCATTGCTTGGCATTTTTGTCTTTGAGTTTTTATCATTAGTTTAGTGCATATAGTGAAAGATTGCATTTTACTTCTGAATTGCAGAGTTGAATTTGAGAATTGCATCATTTTTAGAAGCATATCATACATTAAAAGTTAAAGTTAGGACTTTGCATTGTTTCCATATTTACTTTTCTTGCAGAGTCATAATACCATGAGTTTCATCACCATACCTTTTTGAGTAATCATGGCCATAAAATCAACGCTATAATTTAAAATTTATTAGTAACGATTTTATTTTCTAGGGTGCACAAACTAGCCTAGGATTTAGAGCCTTGGAATAGGATTTTGTGAGTAAACTTCTCCAAGGCAATTAAATCAACATATGTGTCTGAGAAAGGGAGTTCAGAAATCCATTGTATAATTGGTAAGATCAGGAGGCTCCGCTCACACTGGAGTTAATTACGAGGTCACGCGAAGTTGGTTGAAGAGATATCCCCCGGATACTCGCCTAGCGTCAGAGATATTTCTGTGGATTTATTCGTATTTGGGGATCTTGCTAGTGCCCATACCTCCATGAGAGGCAGTGCTTTCAAGGTTTCGGGCTTTGTTACCCTGCCCATACGGTGATCCGGACTTACGACTGCTTTCTTGTGCATCGGTTATACAATGGTTTATTAGTTGTTCAACTTCGGTGTCTCATAGGTTACTTGCAGAGGTTATTTTGCAGGTACCCTGGGTCAGATAAGGGTCGGACAACACACAACCTTTATGGAGGATTACCTCTCCGGGGGGATCTGATCGACTGGCTGTTAAGCCCATGAGGGCCCTTATAACTAATTCTCTTACCTCCGATCTTTAGCAAGGAGTCTCAGGTCCCTCTTGGACAAGACATACCTTCTTTAGGGGGGGAGGCCACTCAACCACTTTACCCCATTTGCATGAATTTTGGCCATTTGACTTTTGGTGTGCTCTTTGCTTACTAGTTGGCCTTATGATATATTTTTATCTTTAGAGTCTTAAGTCATCGTGGAGTCGGACCAGCCTCCCCGTCGGTCCCGTCGCTTGTTACAGTTACCACTGGATTTCATGTCCTTGCCTTCTAAAAAGCATAGAGTCATTATACGTGGTACACACATATCCACCGTTCAAACTTGTGATTCTACAAGGATGAGTATTGAACCTGGTCTTCAGAATTATGGGAGCCCTTCAACTCCCATACCTATTATAGTTAATGGCACACCTTCGGCTCCTGCAACCTCCATGGTCGTAGTGCCGAAGGTACCTATCATTACTATGGCCTGGCATATAGTTAATGCTCAGGCTGCTGCCTCGAACCCCTTTGGGTCTTTTGGCCACTCACCGGGCTACAATGTTCAATCCATCCCTATGGCTTCTAATCCATTTTCTTATGGCATGCCTAACTTCACCTGGCAGTTTTCGAGCTCCATCTCAGTTGCTGGCCCTATTGCTAGCATTGGGCTTGGGGGAAATACACGTCCCTGCACTCCTTTTTCATTTGGTGGATCTCAAATCCCTCAAATGACTCATAATATGGGAGGTGTGCCTGCTTTTAACCCTGGGACCAATCCTCCTACTTCTTGGTGGAACAGTCAACTTGGTGGACAAGCTTCGGCTCAAGTTTCGTCCTACAATCCTACCTCCTTAGCGTAGATTCTGACCAATACTTTTGGAATGACGAATCCACCCTTATCCTCTGGTTTCCAACCCGAAGGAGGTCAGTTTCACACTCTGGGAAACCCCAACCTGCATCTAATCCGACTGGGGGCAATTTCTATAACCCTCAAGAGAACATTCTAGCTGGAATGATGCCCAACCAACCTTATATGAATCAGCTCGGAGGAGGGCCTTATAATGCCGAACAGGGCCATGGTGTTTACCAGAACCCTGGAGGGCTACAAATCCGCAAGCACAATCTTTCCTGGGAGGTTGGGGCTAGATGTCGCAACCCTGTCTCCCTTTTTTGGCCACGCTTAATCTGCCAGATTTGGCTAAGTTAATGAATGACCCTGTGATTCAGGATCCTACATGTCCCCCGGTCGCCACCAAATTTCCTTCGGAAATCCTGAAGTTTGAGGGTAAGAATGGTGAGGATCCTGGTAATCACGTCACGACCTTTCACCTTTGGTGCTCATCGAACTCAATGACGATTCTATTCATTTGAGATTATTTCAACGCACCCTCATCGGAGTTGTTGCGAAATGGTATATCGAGCTACCAAAGGGGGCATATGGGACTTTTAGTCATTTGGTGATAGTCTTTTTTAACCACTTTCAGTTGCCCATCCCTTATGATGTTGGCTTAGAGATCTTGCCTACTTTACTCCAAGACACCGCCACTCATATCCTAGACCATATCCAGGAGTGACGTAGACGGAAGAGGTCGATTAAGACCCCTATACCCCAGTCCTTTCTTTTAGAATGGTTTCTTAAGTCTTTTCACCCTCCTATCTCGAAGGATGTTGCTACTTTCGTGGTTACCAATGAAGAAGAATCAATTTTTAGGGTCCAACAATTAGATTTGATATATGGTCAGTTTGGGATGTTATACCACCTTCTTCCTGACGCACCGCGGTCTACTTATGACCTTAGGAAAAATCCCGGACCTAATGCCGACGACATCGTAGGTTCCGCCAATGTAAAGTCTGCAGACTCGGTGACAAACCAGTTGAAAGAGTTGTCTTTAAGCCAGTCTGTAGGAGGACCAGCCTCGTCTGTGTCCTCCAACTTCACTCAGTCGACGGATGTACACTAAGTGCAATCATTAGCCAACCTGAATGGTAACCAACAATCAAGAGGGAATAATAAGAAAGGATGTAACAACCGTAAGGGTGGGAAAAATGGTAATAAACCCAAGACAAGTAATAATAATAATGATGAGAAGACAAGTAATAATGTTGGAGAGGGAAATCGAGAAAGACGTAAGGTGAAGTTTCCCTATAAGCTTTGCACAGATGATCACCTAGTACATTTATGCCCGAAACTTGCAGAAGCTACGAGGCTATTAGCTCAATCGCCCGCCATGCTGACAAATCCATTCCCTCATAATCAACACTTAGCCTAGAGCTCCTCAAACGCCAAAAATGTGACTGGTGGAGGTCAAAACTAGCAGTTGCAAGATGACAACCGTTTATGTATCGACATGGTCGATGTGAAAATCGATATAGCCACTCGATCTCGAGACTATAGTTCTAAACAAACTATTCTTGGTCTAGAATCTCCTCCTCCTCCAGAGACGAATTTATAGATTGAGAAACCAGAACCACCGCCTTGTATTTCGAAAGGAGTACCCAAACACTCTACCCATAATCCAAATGCTAGAGCCGCCCAAAACTACTCTATTTTTGAGGACCTGGGTCAAACCCCTTGTGCGATGTCAGCTTTGGAGGTACTCCAGACGTGTCCTTCATAGAGGAATGCGTTACTCTCTGGTTTAGGAGATCTAGAACCCAGTGGCTCAAAGGTTATCAAGTTTCACGTCACAGATGTTAAGCCTCGCTTGCCTTACCATGTGGCTTTCCAAATCCATGTGGAGTATTCAAAGTATACCATCAAACGTGCAGTTTTTGATGAAGGCACTGCTACGTGTGTGATGTCCCTGGTCTGTTGGAAAGCTCTCGGTTCTCCGACCCTTTCCAAGTCATCGAACATGTTGACTTCTTTTGACAATCATTCCTTCCACCCTCACAGTATTCTCCCTGGCTTTTTGGTCCAGTTGGGTGGGAAGACGGTAGAGGTGGAAGTAGATGTAGTTGACGCGCCTCTTGATTATAACCTGTTACTAGGTCGCAATTGGACTTATGCTATTATCATCGTTGTGTCATATGTCTTCCATACTCTTTGCTTTCGTCACGAAGGGAATATTGTGACAATCGATCAATTATCCTTTGCGTGCTCTATTCCTAATGCATCTCTTGGATAGTCGATCCCTGTGATCGACAATTCTCAGCCGACAACTGAGAATATCGGTGTTGTAATGTATTCTTCCCTTATGGGTACTTTTTACTTCTCAGCACCGAACCATCACGTTTATGCCATGTCCAGTAGACCCGTCTCGATTGGGAGGTCCATTCCTTTTAGTACATCTTATTTTAATGATCTGTGGACCCTACCTTCTCTGACTTTGTCTTGTGAAGGACAGTCACATGCTGGGATGGCCATGCCACTATCGGTAGCAAAGATCATGTATCAGGCTAATCTTGACTCTTTTGTCGATCTTGATATTATTCCCTCACTGACGGACGATGAGGATTCCATGTTCAGGCCCGCGTGGGCCACCTCGTTGTCTTGTTCACATGATTTCCTCAATAGAACTTTGCCTTCGGATGAAGCCATCATCGAAGCCATGAACAATTTCGACAAACCCTGGGATGATATGCATCATCGCTCTTATTTTCTCCCAGAGCTTGAAAGAATCGAACAAGACGACTTTCGATCTACTTTGAGTGAGATAGTCGGTCACGTCGTAGTTCCACTTGATACGCACGACATTTATGCCGAAGGAAATATGGTGAGTATTTCTCCTACCATCCAGATCGACATCTCTCGTACTCCTTGTAAGATTGAAAATGTAAATATCGGTGCAGATTGTTCGCGAGAAGAAATCTTGATCTACAATGAGCTCTTCAAGGAATTCCGAGACGTATTTGCTTGGTCCTATGAAGAGATTCCAGGGATCGACCCTCGTATTTTCGAACATGAGATTAAAACTTATCTGGATGCTAAACCTGTTCGACAATGTCTTAGAGTTGTCAACCCTCAAAAGGCCCCTGCTATTAAGACAGAGGTGGAGAAGCTACTTAATGTTGGCTTCATCTACTTGGTTCCTTTAACTGAATGGGTATCTAACCTCGTTCCCGTAGATAAGAAGCAAGGAACCATCTGCGTATGTATGGATTTCCGTGACATGAACAACGCTTGTCCCAAAGATAACTTTTCCACACCTTTCATCGATCAGATTCTCGATGAGTGTGCGGGAAGCGAATTATTTTATTTTATGGACGGATTTTCAGGATATAATTAAATTCAAACTAAGCCCAAGGATCAACACAAGACGACATTTATTTTTCCTTGGGGTACGTTTTCATACTGGAAAATGCCTTTCGGCCTCAAAAATGCCAAAGCAACCTTTCAGCTTGCTATGAATTTTTCTTTTCATGATCTAAAGCACATAGTCGAAGTTTACCTTGATGATCTTGTTGCTCACTCCCGCAAGAGAGTGGATAACGTTACTCACATTTGGCTCGTTTTCGAAAGATGTCATTACTATAAAATCCGGTTGAACCCTCACAAGTGCATCTTTTGCATTAAGTTTGGTCACCTTTTAGGTTTTCTAGTTTCTGAGACTGGGATCATGGTAGATCCACTTAAGGTTGAGGCAATACTTCGGTTACCTCCCCTGCGCACGATTAGACAACTTCAGGGTCTACAGGGGAAAAATAACTTTCTTCGTAGGTTTATAGTGAACTATGCCACTATCACTAAAGGTTTCATCCGTCTTTTGAAGAAGGACACCACTTTTATTTGGGATGAGTGAGCCCAGGAGTCCTTTGATGCTTTGAAGAAAGCTTTGGTGTCAACGCCTCTGCTAAAGCCGCTTGACTACAGTAGAGATTACTTGCTTTATATCACTGCGTCTAAGGATACGATTGACATGGTGCTGGTTTAAGAGGATGATGAACTCCATGAGCATGTCATTTACTATCTTAGTCAAACTTTACTCTGTCCTGAACTCAATTACACTCATGTTGAGAAGCTAGCTTTGGTTGTCATTCACGCAGTCTGGCGTTTGTGTCACTACATATTACTTTGTAAAACTACAGTGGTTGTTGATGTCAATCCATTTCAATACGTCCATACCCGACGTATCATAGGGGGGCAGTATAATAAATGGATTGTCATTTTACAGGAGTTTGATCTTGATTTCACTTCCACGAAATCCAAGAAATTCCTAGTCTTTTCAGAGTTGATATATGATTTTCCATGTCTAAATGAGGACGTTATCCATGTTGATTCATTTGTGGATGAACATATTTTTCTTTTCTCGTCATCTGACCCCTAGTATGGAGATATTGTTCTCTATCTTCAGACTTTGAAGTTCCCTCAGCATCTCTCACAAGATGATCGACGACGTATAAGATACCAAGCTAAGAAATATACTATCGTCGGTGACACCTTGTATCGCCGAGGAATAAACGATATCTTTCATCGTTGTTTAACTCATGGAGAATCCGAGTTTGTACTAAACGATTCCCACAGTGGGCCTTGTGGTGGTCATGTATCTGGGCTTGCGACAGCCCAAAAATTTTTGCGAGCCGGTTATTTTTGGTCTACTATATTTAAGGATTGTATTGAAGTGATTAAGAAGTCTCACCCCTGCTAGGTGTTCACTCGAAAAATGCACTCGCATCCAACCCCCCTTCACCCAGTCATTATCGTTGGTCCCTTCACCAAGTGGGGGGTAGACTTCATTTATTGCAACCCAACTTCGGTTGGGGGGCATCAACACATTATCGTGGTTGTCGACTACTTTACTAAGTGGGCCGAGGCCATGCTTACAGTTTAATACGATGGGAATACTGCAATTTTCTTCGTATTCAATCAGATTATCACCCGGTTCGGTATCCTGAGTGAGATTGTCACTGACCATGGAAGTCACTTTCAGAATGAGATGATGGAAGATATAGCAGCTAAGCTGGGGTTTAAACATGGTCATTCTTCTACTTATTATCCCCAGGAAAATGGGCAAGTAGAGTCTGTCAACAAGTCTCTCAAGACCATTTTGGAAAAAACTGTCAGTCAGAGTAAATCCGACTGACACATCATGCTATATCCTGCACTCTGGGCATACTGAACCTCGGTCAAGACTGGCACCGATTTTTCCTCTTTCCAGTTAATACATAGTGTGGATTTGATATTATCCATTGAATGCAAAATCTCTTCTCTTAAGTTGGCAGTCGTGCTCCTACCTGACACTTCCAATCTTGAGCGACACCTTGTACACCTAGAGAGTCTTATGAGCAGCGTCGAGACGACTCTATGATTATTGAGGCAAAAGTTAGAATGTGCTCATTTTACCATAGACAATATCACTATTGTCAGCCAACCATAGGTCAAAGCCACCCTCCAAGCACCTTGACCTTGACAAGAAGAATCCTGGTAGCAAACCAGTAGCCAAGCAAGGCTAGTGCACCAAGCAAGAAGTAACAAAAATTGATCAGAGAGGGAAACCTAGAAAGATAGAAACAATAGGCTTCAGAACTAACGATAACACCTTCTCCAAAACTTGCGCACAAGATTGTCGGACTGCATTGCACACAAGTGTCTCTCTGTAATTCTGAGAGTTGTTTCTAAAGTGAGGACTGACGCCCTATATTTATACTAGCTCTCGCAAGCTGCCTGGACCAACTTCTCATTTTGGGTACTAATTAATTCATATTAATTATCTCTCTTAGCCGACATCTTTTTGGGTTACATTTATTTCTTTTCTTTCTTCTGGAATATTCTAATCTTGTCAAAGAGTCACAACAAAGGTTGATACCTCCCGAAGCTACCATAATATCAACACTCTCTCCTAGTTAGGGAGGTATAACTGATAATGGTCTTGAGCACAAACAGACCATTCAACTGGTAGCATCATGAACACCATCATTATTATCCAACTAGATAATCTCCATGACATTTGGTACAATGTCAACTGACATAACACATCTGTGTTTATTCATAGTAGTACACAACTACTCGATCTGTGACACAGTCACAAACAGTGGAACATATCCACCACAGTAGCATATCTCTACCGTCTAGAGACATGCAGTCTCCATTATATCAATTGATATCAATCTGCATAGAAACAATGTTATGATATAAACTGAGTCATCTGGGTCATTCTTCCACTCACACCTGTGAGATCTAGAAGAGCATCTGCCCTCATAATAGAACATCAATGATGGGCTATCTGGACTATTCTTCTCAGGCAAGGAAGAATAACTGTCGTGATTTCTGAACCTGGACCATTCCCTATCCTGGGCCATTCCTCCGGCACTAAACGAAGTGCAACCTGGAGAGAATGAGTCTGCCCTAGGGAAAGCCTGTCCTTGATTGTTGAACTTGGACCATTCACCTATCTGGGCAATTCCTCCGGCACTAAACAAAGTACAATTTGGAGAGAATGAATCTGTCCTAGGGAATGACTGTCCGAACCATTTCCTAAGGAAATGATTGTCCTGCACCAACCTCCAAAATGGACCATTCTTCGAAACTGCTCACAACTGTGAGCTTTGAAAGAATGACTTTCCGACGAGGCGGACCTGTCTTCTTGACCACTACTAAGAGTGATTGTCAAGAAGAGAGACTATCCTAGACCATTCCCCATGTTAAGCACAATGGTAAATCACTGTTTATGGTACATCAATAATCCATCAAACCATTTTCATTACGAAAATGATCGTTCGATTTGGACCATTTTTCGAACTAGAAAGGAACTACCCAAGACCATTTTTGAAACTTGAAAATGGTTGTCCTCAATAATAATATGTTAGTGCTCCCTCCCAACCTGGAGAGTCATTTCTTCCCTTTCAGCTAAGGGAGTTATTTCCACGATCCCCAATTTGTCTCTGAGATATGCAAACTTTATTCTCGACAGAAGCTTTGTCAGGATCTTTGTTGTCTGCTCATCTGTGGGGATGTACTGGAGCTTTATTTCTCCTTCATGGTCTTTATCTTGAATAAAGTAGTATTTGATCTCAATGTGTTTCGACCGTTCATGAAACACTGGGTGTTCTGATAGCCTTACACAACTCTGATTGTCATAGTGTATTATGGTCGAATCTGGAACCTCATCAAATAAATAAGAAATCAACTTTCTTAGCCATATTGCTTCTGTACATACTTCACATGATGCAATATATTTTGCTTCTGCTGTGCTGAGTGTGACAGACTTATGTTTCCTTTTGCCCCAAGATATCATAGCGGAGCCCAGGCTGAAACACATCCCTGAAGTACTCTTTCTGTCTTCTGCACTTCCCGTCCAATCTGAATCTTGGAATCCATGAAGCTGTATATCATTGGATGTTGTATATCTTAAACCATAGTTTAGTGTCCCACAGATATACCTTAAAACATGCTTTGCAGCTGTCCAATGTTCATGTCTAGGTTCCACCTGGAACTGACTTAGTGTGTTCACGACAAAGCAAATGTTTGGTCAAGTATTCACCAAATACATCAATGACCCAACCAATTGTCGATATAGTGATGAATTTATTGGATCAGAATATGAGTCTCTTACTTTTCTTATATCTGTGGTCATTGATGTGTCCATAGATTTGCAATCCATCATTCTGAACTTCTGAAGAATCTTTATTGCATACTTTCCTTGTCCAAGGAATACTTCACCACGCTTCTGCCATACTTCTAGTCCCAAGTAATAATGCATGAGACCAATATCTTTCATGTCAAAATTAGAAGCTAGTTCCTTTTTGGACTCGATGATGAGGGACTCTTCACCTGTTAGGAATAGATCGTCGACATATAATAGTAGTATCACAGGTGAATTGTTCACAACTTTCTAGTAAAGATTTGGATATTCATGACTTTTGGAGAAACCAAGTTTCATTAGATAGTTGTCTATTCTGGCATACCAAGCTCTTGGAGATTGCTTGAGTCCATATAAAGTTTTATTTAATCTGCAAACATGAGTGTCTCTAGAATGTACTTCAAAACCTTGAGGTTGTTCAATATATACTTCTTTTTCGATTTCTCCATTGAGGAAAGTTGTCTTTACATCCATCTGATGTAAACTCCATCCCATGGAAACGGCTAGAGACATGATAGCTCTAATAGAAGTATATCTGGCAACCGAAACAAATGTTTCATCATAGTCTTCTCCCTTCATCTAGGAGAACCCTCTAGCTACAAACCTTGCCTTGTATTTATCCACGCTTCCGTCTACTGCATGTTTGATCTTATATACCCATTTTGAAGTTACTATTGATTTTTCTTTAGGTCTAGGCACAATTTCCCATGCATCATTTTTCATGATGGACTGGTGTTCTTCTGTCATGGCTTCTTTCCATTGTTTCTTCTAAACTGCGTCTTCAAACGTGGTAGGTTCTTCATCTAGAAGCTTTGTCATACATGCTGCATAACTGGAGAATATTTTGGGCTTCTTACTTTTTCTGAAGGTCCCACTTGGGGCCTTGAGTCTTTCTTCTTCTTGTAGGGTTGTTTCAAGCCAAGCTGGTCGTTTCTTGGTCTTAGGTACAGTGTCTGAATCAATGGTCTCACATGGTTTCATCGGGTGATCAAGTTGTTCCTTTTCTTCATTCTGATTTTCTAGAAGACATGTGCCTTCTTCAATAGGCTCTTCATATTCTTCTTCTTCTATAGTTTCTTCTATGGATTTCTTGAAAGCCATATTTTCATTGAAGGTCATGTCTCTGCTGACTTCAATCTTATGTTCTTTTGGGATATAGATTCTATAAGCCTTGGATAATTCACTATATCCCACGTATATGCCATTCTTTCCTGAGGGTTTTAATTTATTTCTTTTGTCCTTGGGAATGTGAGAGTAAACATGACATCCAAAGATTCATAAGGTTTCCACATTTGGTTTCTTACCTGAGAAGGCTTCTTCTGGAGTCTCATCCTTCAATATGCGGTGAGGACTTCTGTTTTGAACATATATTGCTGTCATGGTTGTTTCTCCCCATAAAAACATAGATAAAGCTTGATTGTTTAGTAGTGCCTTCACGGTTTCTTCAATAGATATGTTATTTCTTTCTGCTACACCATTTTGTCGAGGATTATGAAGAACAGTCAGCTCCCTCCTAATTCCGATCGATTTCTAAAAGACAACGAATTCCTTTGATGTGTATTCTCCTCCATTATCTGTTCTCAAGGTCTTGATTTTCTTGTTTATGAGGTTCTCTATTTATGCTTTGAATTCTTGAAGCTTACTAAATACTTCGTCCTTTGTTTTCAAGAGATATAACCAAGTTTTTTTTAAGTAATCATCTATGAAAATTATGCAGTAAAGAGAACCTCTTAGAGATCTGATTGGCATCAGACCGCGAACATATGAATGTATTAGATCTAGAATCTCCTTAGATCTATTGTTGCTACTTGGGAATGACTTTTTGATATTCTTTACAATAGCACATCCTTTGCAAATTCCTTCATGTGTAGACTGTAAGTCTGGTATTCCTTCAACCATCTTTTTGAGAAAAAACAATGCTTGATAGTTGATATGAGCGTATCTTATGTGCCAAAGTTCATTGAGATTGACTTCATCATGTACAAGAGCTTCTTCATTTTGTTTTAATAGTCTATATAGATTTCCTTCACCAGTTCCAATAACCCTAGCATTCTCTATGCTGGAGTCTTTGTGCCAAGATAATACTTTTCCATCTACAAAAACTATTTTGTTTCCTTTGTCTTCTAAGCAAGATATGGATACAATTTTCTAAACCAGGTACATATAAGACATTGCTTAAATGAATATTGTTATCTGTTTTCAACTTGACAGAAGCTTGTCCAAATCCTTCGACTAGGTAAGTGCTTTTGTCTCCAAGCTCTACCTTGTACGATGTCTTCTTCTCATTTATATTTGAGAGTTTGGCTTGATCTCCCGTCATATGCCTAGAAGCTCCAATATCAATAATTCATATGTCATTTTCAATCGTTTCTGTGAGTGTTGAATTGTGTAGATGACTCGTCTTTTCATTCA
This sequence comes from Picea sitchensis, assembly GCA_010110895.2. Taxonomy (NCBI): domain Eukaryota; kingdom Viridiplantae; phylum Streptophyta; class Pinopsida; order Pinales; family Pinaceae; genus Picea; species Picea sitchensis. The sequence goes on from SNQJ01S0033269.1 coordinate 41,949, forward strand.
TGACTTAGGTTGACTGGTGACTGGTCATGCTTTGATCCAAAACTTCAACTTTGACATTTCTGCCTTCTGAGAGTGCCAAGAGGTGTGCTGGAGTAAGACATGCTTGAATACCTTCTTCTTGAGAGAGATGTTCCATCACAAGGTGTTGGATCGAGGTTTTAGGGTTTCTGCAACTGCTCCTGCTAGTAACCCTAGAGATAGTGTCTTGGCAACTGCTCCTGCTAGTAAACCCTAGCAGCAGTTTTTCAATGAGCTTAGTATGCTAATGGCTATGCTCCCTTCCAGCAATTAGACTAAATAAAGGAGGTGTGGGCCCATAACATGTTAGAATGTTCTCATTTACCATAGACAATATCACTATTGTCACCCAACCATAGGCCGAAGCCACCCTTTGAGCACCTTGACCTTGATAAGAAGAAACTTGGTAGCAAACCAATAGCCAAGCAAGGTTAATGCACCAAGAAAGAAGTAACCAAAGATGCTCAGAGAGTCCAACCCAGAAAGATATAAACAATAGGCTTCAGAACTGGCAGCAACACCTTCTCCAGAGCTTGCGCACAAGACTGCCAGAATACAATGCGCACAAGTGTCTCTTTGTAATTCTGAGATCTGTGTTTAAAGTGAGGACTGGTGCCCTGTATTTATACTAGCTCTGTTAGGTTGCCTGGGTCGACTTCTCATTCTGGGTATTAATTAATTCATATTAATTATCTCTCTTAGCCGACATCTCTTCTAGGGCTACATTCACTTCTTTTCTTGTTTCCGGAATATTCTAATCTTGTCAAAGGTTCACAATGGAGGTTGATACCTCTTGAAGGTACCATAATATCAACATTCACAAGCATAGTCCATCGATTGCTTCACCTCCCTCTCTGGGTCTCGGGAATAGGCTAGATCAGGAATTCTCAGAGTTTCGTAGCTGGTGCTGGACTTTCTTTGGGAGAAAACCACTTCCCAGCAAACTCTCTCACTTGGAGAGAGCTGCCCACAGTCCTGCCAACCTGCCTCTTCTACCACGGGCCTGACAACCCACTTCTTCAACACACTCCTCGACTCAGCTCCAATAGGATGACGACTATAGCAACGATGACATCTTGCAAGGTGTGAGGCCGGTATGCCTTCACCCATCCTCTCAAGGGTTCTATGATCCCTTCTGTGAATAACATGATCAACCGAGGCTCAGATATATCTGTCACTGCCACTACTACCCTTTGAAACTCTGAGATGAATGCCTCTACTGTGCCAGTTTGTCTCAATTGGGCTAGATCTCTAAAATGGATCTTTGGATCCCTCCTGTCCAATCTATCCATGAGTCTCTCTGCGAAAACTCTGTAGGAGGTGATGCGACTGTGGCCCAATGTCACCAATCCATGATACCACCACTCGTGTGCCTCACCCTCCAAGTTTAAGGTAGCAACACTGATGGCCTCTGGCTCAGTCATCTGGTTGAACTTGTAGTAGGTGTCTAGCTTCTGTACCCAAGCTCTAGCGGTGAATTTGGATGATCCGTCGAAAGAAAGTATGGTGAGTTTAGCAACTTTTCGGATGAAATCAATGTTATTCCCCTGTTGCTGCTCCGACCCTCCTCTCTCTGGCTCCTGGGGAGGTTCCTGAGTCTGAGTCCACAATACTTAACTAGGGTCATATCTTGATGGAAGTCACGACACAATGCTACATACTCCCTTCGATACTCTGCAATGTCCTCTGCGTAAGTGGGTGGTCTCTGTGCTATCGAAATTTGTGCTGCTACCTGGGGTACCCTCTAGAAACTAGGAAACAAAGGTCAAGGAATCCTATTCGCAGAGGTGTATGTGCGAGTGGGTGACTGGGGTCTACTGCCTGCCCCTGAGTTCCCATGTGCTGCATGTGGGGCTTGTGTGCTCGGGATGCCCACCATAGCCAATCTATCAACCACCTGAGTCAAGGACTGAGACATGGTCCGGTGACTAGCTAACATATCACTGATAACCTACATGAAGGTTACCTTTGGTTCCATGGGGGTCTTACCACTACCCTTTGGTCACTCATATCTGTCTTCTAGCATCCTCTCTGCCTCACGCTCTTCTCTTCTCTTTTCTTCGTTGTGTGCCTCTTCCTTTTCCTCTGAACTGGGAGGGAAAGGAGGAAAGTCAAGCCTAGGCTCTCTTTCCTTGCGCCTGTTGTAAGTGACATATTCGTCACCTACGTGCTCATGACCATATGAGTCTTCTGATGGACTCATCTTCTTTAGTCACAGGCTAGGAGAACTAAAGCTTTGATACCACTGAAATATCCCTCATCCAGCTGATCAAGATATATACTATGGATCTAGTGTTTTGTCTCACAGATCTGATACACTGGGGGTTTTTGGATGTGTTTTATATTCAGATATGATACTCTGGGGGTTTCTGGATGCATTTTAGTTATGTGCTTGAGGTATTTCATGGTCGTTGCATGTGCATGTTATATGTTATGGTTTAAACAATATATATATGATGCATGCAGAAATAAGGAACATCAACCACCCAATATATGTATTATGAGATTCAAGCATGGAAATACGATGAAATATTGAAAATATAGAAGATAGTCTTCAGTTAGATCTCATGGATCGTCACTGGAATACAAAAAAATAACATAAAATACCTGTGATCAGAAGATGAAGGCATATCTAATGCATGCACGGATAGATCAACAAAAATCGGTGGTTCCGGAGAAGTACGATCGCCGCTAAAAACTGGAAAAATCGTCTGGAAGGTTATACTCGTCAGAATGAGCCAAAAACTGCCCCAATAAAAGCGCCTTGGCCTCTAGAATGATACTGGTGACTGTCAGATGATGAATTTGGCCTCTGATGCTCCAGATCTCATCTCTTGGGGGTCTGCGCACCTCCTAGGTTCTCTGGATGTGCCCCAAATGATTCCACCAATGGAATTGGTTTCTATAGAAATCAAAACGTTCGCCTCGCCAAATGCATAACTGGGTCAGAAATTTTTCCCCAGATCTGCTCTGATGCTCCGTCTATAACCCCAACTTTCCTTTCAAAAGAGTTGCGCCCTAAATGGCCGAATGATGTGATCTGAAGGATTCCACCCTTTGAATCTGATGGGAAGTGGCTCAATCTATGGGCCCTAGCTGGATCTCAACGGGTCGAAAGGAAATTACAATTCGAGCTCTGATCTCGTGAAGCTACACAAACCTTCTATCTAAATGTGCGCCCCCAGTGGCTGAACTGAGCAACACTGATAACTAGATTCTCTTGAATAACAAGGTGAAGTACTTGGATGGTATCTCTTATGGGCTAGGGTGTGTCTCTCCACACCGAAACCGATCAATGGTGGTGGTTTCCTCCAGAAATCCACAAAACAGTAGAAGTTGAATCTCTTCATCTTCTAGGAACTCTCAACATCAAATCATAATAATGCATAATGAGGAATTAGGTCGAATTACTCATTTATACTCTTCCCGGTCTAATTCACCATTGACCTCATTTAAGCTAGACACTTTTTCTCCTAAGGTGAATAATTAATTAATTAAGTCCCCCCTTTAGCACCTTTTCGTTCTAATTCTTCATTGACTTAGGCTCAAGTGACTTTTCCTATGCTTTTTGGCTTAATTCATCATTTAGCCATCAAGTCATCCTTATTTCTCCCTTTTGTTCGTTGTTTGTACCCGACTATAGTCTACGGGAACACATAGACTACTAAGTCACTCCCTGCTGGCCTACTCTTGGGAACGTGACATCACAAGAACAAGAGCTAGTTTAACCGAAAATACCACCTCAGCAGCAGCAACAACACCATATAGAGGTAGCACACCTCCTCAAGGCATAACACACAAGAGAGAGATACCAAAAGACTGAACAAGAATAAACTGTGCAGTTGCAGCGACTGTGTCACCTCCTCCAAATTTGCACCTTGCTTCTGTGTAGTTGGGAGAGTGTGAGTGAATGAACAAATGAGATAAGGCGCCTCCTTATTTACAGTCTTCCTGTCCTTCTGGCTGGGCTAACTTTTCTTCTGGGAAGGTGTCTTTTCATTATACTTTATATTCTTCTAGGCCGACATCTCTTCTAGGGTATTTCAACATCTGTCCAATAGATCTCTTGCTTCCAGAATCTTCTCCGCATCTAAGAAAGGTCATCTAGGAGGGAAAGATACTCCCACAACTGCCAAAACATCAACACTCCCTCTTAGCTAGGGATGCATATTTTACGATGTCTTCATCTGGTAGTCCACTAACTACTTTGCAATCTGCTAGCAGGCACACGGCTGCTACAATGCCTTTGGTAGCTCGAATCATCATGCATAGTCTCTGTGATCAAACTGTAGCACACACAACTACATACAAACTATCTAGTAATCTCCATGACAATCAACTAGTATCACACAACTACTACAATGTCATCCAATAGATCACAATTGTTGCCAAGTAGTACACAACTATTGTTCAGTGGCACACATTCACTACCAGGGGAACACATCCTATGTAGTAGCACACAACTACTGTCCGGAGTCACACATCCTCCTCTAGTGGAACACATCCACCGAAGTAGCACATAGCTATTGTCCAAAGTCGCACAACCTCCGCTAGTGGAACACATCCAACGAAGTAGCACACAACTACTGTCCAGAGTCACACAACCTCCGCTAGTGGAAAACATCTACCGAAATAACACACAACTACTGTCTGGAGTCACACAACCTCCGCCAGTGGAACACATCCACCGAAGTAGCACACAGCTACTGTCCGGAGTCACACAGAGTCCAACAGTGGAACACATGCATCGATGTAGCATACAACTACTGTCTAGAGTCACACAGCCTCCACCAGTGGAACACATCCACCGAAGTAGCACACAACTACTATCCGGAGTAACACAACCTCCGCCATAGTTTTATGACTATGCATGTGGTGTTTCTTCTCTCAGCAGGTCTGATAGTGCATTACCCCTTCAGTCACCTCACATGACTGATCTAGGGATCCCCTAGCCAAAGTGGTTATCTGGTATGAGAAGAAACAACACACATCCCTCTCAACGATGGTGGAAATTAGAGAAAACTCCAAGCTTTTCCCTGAAGTACTCATACTTCCCTCTTGAAAAGGGCTTGGTGTGAATGTTCGCTATCTTCTTGTTTGTGGATATGTACTAGAGCTCCACAACTCCTCTCTGCACCATGTCCCATATGTAATGATATTTGATCTCCATATGCTTAGACATGTCATGGAATACATGGTTTTCGGTAGGCTTCACGCAACTTTGATTGTCACAATGTATCAAAGTTGGCTCCAATTCTGGATCAAATATCCCAGCTAGCAACCTCTGGAGCCACACTGCTTCATGACTTGCCACGCTTGCTGTGATATACTCTGCTTCTGATGTACTGAGTGCCACTAATGTCTGCTTCCTGCTCAACCATGAGATCATGCATTATCCCAAAATAAAACAACATTCGGAAGTACACTTCTAATCCACTGCACTCCCTGCCTAATCAGAATTTGTATATCCGTGCAACTTCACATGACATATCTCAATCCATATCCAATCGTACCATGAAGGTACCTCAACATATGCTTTGTTGCCATCCAATGTACCTATCTAGGTTCAACCATGTGTTGACTCAAGGTATTCACTGTAAAGTATATGTTTGGCATGGTGTTAACCATGTACATCAAGGATCGAATCAACTGTCTATACATCGTGGAATCCACCAAATCTGAAGATTTGTCACTCAAAAGATTCAGATTTATCGTCATGGGTGTGGTCATGGACTTGCAATCCATTATCCTGAATTTCTTTAGGATCTCAACATTATATTTTCCCTGGCTAAGGAAAATCTCATCTGATCTTTGTCATACTTCCAACCCAAAAAATAATGTATCAGGCCTTGATTCTTCATCTCGAACTCTGAAGCGAGCTCCCTCTTACACTCATCAATGAGCTTCTCGTTCCTTGTTAGAAACAGGTCATCTACCTATAGAACCAAGATCAATGGGCATACATCCTCAACCTTATAGTAAAGATTAGGATTCTCCTCACTCTTGGTAAATCCCAAGCTCATCAAATATCCATCTATCCTGGCATACCATGCCCTAGGTGCTTGCTTTAGTCCGTACAAGGCCTTCTTCAATCTGCACACATGGCACTCCTTCCCATGGATCACGATGCCTTGTTGTTGTTCTATGTACACTTCTTCCTCTATTACACCATTCAAGAAAGTAGTCTTTGTTGATATTATGGTAGCTTCGGGAGGTATTTACCTCCACGTGTAACCTTGACGAGAATAGAATATTCCGGGAAGCAAGAAGAAACCCTAATTAGTTGGATAATAACCCTAGAAGACAAGTCGGCTCAATATAATGATTTGTATTAGGTTATTAACCTCCAAGAGAAGAAGTCGACTAAAAGGAAATGTTATATACTAAGTAATTAACACCTAGAATGAGAAGTCGGCCCAGGCAGTCTGGCATAAACAGTATAAATATATGAGGCCAGTCTTCATTTTGGCCAATATTCTCAGAACTACAGAAGTACACTTGTGCACACTACAATTGGCCAGTTTGTGTGCAAGTCCTAGGAGCAGCTGTTGCCGACAGTTCTACAATTTTCATTTTCGATTTTCTGGGTTGTACTTTTTGATCAACTTTTGTTATTCTTGCTTGGTGCGCTATCCTTGGAGAGAGGTGCGCCACCTTTGTTTGGTTATTAAGCATAAGGTTTGCTTCCAGAATCATTCTCTGTCAAGGTTAAGGTGCTCGAGGGTGGCTTCGGCCTATGGTTGGGTGACAATATTGCTATATGTCTATGGTTAAACGAGAACATCCATTATATCTATTATGGTTAAACTTTGGACTTGTTGTGCACAAGAAGAATCAAGGATTAGTGCAAAAGAGAAACCCCAAAAGAAATACGATGATTAAGCCTTCACTCTCAGTAGTGGTCAAGAAAACTAGTCAGCCTCGTCGGACAGTCATTCTTTCGAAGCTCACAGTCGTGAGCAGTTTCGAAGAATGGTTTGTTTTGGAGGTTGGTGCAGGATAGTCATTTCCTTAGGAAATGGTTCAGACAGTCATTCCCTAGGCCAGATTCATTCTCTCCAAGTTGCACTTTTTTTAGTGTTGGAGGAATGTCCTAGATAGGTGAATGGTCCAGGTTCAGCAATCCGAGACAGGCATTCCTTAGGGCAGACTTACTCTCTCCAAGGTGCACTTTGTTTAGTGCCGGAGGAATGGCCCAGATAGGTGAATGGTCTAGGCTCAGAAATCAGGACAGTTATTCTTCTTTGCTTGAGAAGAATAGTCCAGATAGCCCATCATTGATGTTTTACTCCCCGAGGGTAGATGTTTTTCCATATCTCACAGATGTGAGTGGAAGAATGGTCCAGATGACTCAATTACATCATGATATTGTTTCTGTGTAGCTTGATATCAGATGATATGATTGCCATGGAGACTGTATGTCTCTGGACAGTAGATGTATGCTACTTTGGTGGATGTGTTCCATTGATTGTGACTATATGTTACTGATTAAGTAGCTGTGTGCTACTTGGTGTGGTAGTGTACCATTGGATTGTAGTTGTGTACTACTATGGATAGAGACATTTGTGTTCTATTGAATGACATTGGTCTGATTGCCTTGTAGACTATTAATAGTGTTGAAAATGATCATCAACTAAATGGATGATCAATGTACTGATGGATGTTGATTCTTTAGACAGAAAATGGTCCTGAACATCTATTCTTATAGGACATCTATTGTGTGGCTATGATTATGCTACTGATTCAATGGTATGTTTGTGCTCAAGACCATTGCCTTCAAATACCTCCCTAGCTAGGAAGCAGTGTTGATATTATGGTAGTTGCGGGAGGTATTTACCTCCACATGTAACCCTGACAAGAATAGAATATTTCGAGAAGGAAGAAGAAACCCTGATTAGTTGGCTAATAACTCTAGAAGACAAGTCGGCTCAAGAGAATGATTTGTATTAGGTTATTATCCTCCAAGAGAAGAAGTTGACTAAAAGGAAATGTTATATACTAAGTAATTAGCACCCAGAATGAGAAGTCGGTCCAAGCAGTCTGGTAGAAACAATATAAATATAAGAGACTAGTCTTCATTTTGGCTAGTATTCTTAGAACTACAGAAGTACACTTGTGCACACTGTAGTTGGCCAGTTTGTGCACAAGTCCCGTGAGCAACTGCTGCCGGCAGTTCTGCAATTTGCATTTTCAATTTTCTGGGTTGGACTCTCTGATCAGTTTCTGTTATTCTTGCTTGGTGCGCTATCCTTGGAGAGAGGTACGCCACCTTTGTTTGGATATTAAGCCTAGGGTTTGATTTCAAAATCATTCTCTGTCAAGGTTAAGGTGCTCAGGGGTGGCTTCGGCCTATGGTTGGGTGACAATATTGCTATATTGTCTATGGTTAAACGAGCACATCCATTATATTCTAACAATCATGAAATCCATTTGGTGTAATTTCCATCCCATTGCGGAAGCAATTGCAATGATTGATCTATTGAAAATGTATTTTGCTACACGAGAAAAATCTTCGTCAATCTTCTCCCTCTTACTGGAAGAATATTTTAGCAACAAATATCGCTTCACGCTTCCGTCTACAACACACTTACGTCTGCAGCACGCTTACATCTGCAGCACGCTTGATCTTGTAGATCAACTTGGAAGTCACTACTGACTTCCCTTCTGGTCTCGGAACCACTTCCCACACATCATTCTTCATGATGGACTGATAGTCCTCCATCATGCCATCCTTCCTTTCCTACTTCTCAACAACTTCCTCAATGGTGGAAGGCTCTGAAAGACTAAATCAATGATGCTGCTCATTAGCGCCACATAACTGGGAAACATGTGTGGTTTCTATAACTGAGACAAAATCTATGTCCAGTCCTTCTGATTGGCTTCCTCCTCTATCACTGCAGCAAGGTCTATCGAGACAAGGGAATCCTCCCAGGAGATCTCTCGTCTCCTTGAAGCCTCTGAAGCTACGATCTAGCCTCCTCAAGTCCTGGAAGATGTCTCTCTCCCACTCTGAATCTATATGATCTTCGGAGCCACCTGCTTCCGCTGCATTTGTTGACTTCTTCTAAAGTCTAATCTCCTATGGACTTTACTGGGAGGTTTCTCCTCCCTACTGGATCCTAAGGGTTGACTCCCTCTGAAATCTATCTCCTTTTGAGCTGGTACTGTTGAAATATTGTAACTGCAAAGAGTATTCTAATTATTATTTATGTATTATTCATTAGATTAATCCCCTTTTGTGGATTGATCATGTCGGGTATTGTAAATGACCATATCCCCTTTTTCGGATTGGTCAAACGCTAATTGTAATGGGCTAAATGAAAAGACGACCCCAGAATATATTAAAGTGGTTATAACCACCCAGAATGAGAAGTCGGCCCTGCTAGTGAAAAGACACCCCAGTTCACATGTGCCAGATTGTATAAATAAGAGAGGCTAGTGCTTCATTTGTTCACTCACTCACTTGATGATCAGAACGCAAGTTTGGAGTTGTAGTTGGAGAAGAAGGAAGAGAGAAAGAGAGGCGCATTCTTGGGAGAGGACTTTTTGTATTTGTTTGAGTTATCTCTTGTCATTGTATTGACTATCTATATTAAGTAAGTTTTTGCTAGGTTTTCTCCCCCATGAGGGTTTTCCAGGATAAATGATGTGTTTCTTGTGATTGTGTATGTCTCAGTGATCCTATTTATGTTATTGTTATCTAATGAAATAAAAAAACCTAATAATAGCTTAAACATTAACATGGAATCAGAGCTAAGCTGAAGAGAGCATCTTTCACAAGAGAAAGTGAAAAACGTCACTATTATTGGACATTCAAATTAGGGTTTTTTATTGAAGAAGTATTTCAGCCCCAAAACCATCTAGAAAAGTGTGCCCTTCCTCAATGATCACTTTGGCATCCTCAGAGAAACTTTTCAGTGGCTAGATCTCTTGGAAAGTGAAACCCCAGTTTTCACAAAGTATTAGATCAAGTACCAGAGTACCAGAAGTAGCAGAACTACCAGACTACCAGAAGTACCAGAAAACCAGAAGCATCAGTCCATAAATCCACTGATCAAGTTTGAGGAGGAAAAATTTGGATTTTCAGAAATCTAACTACACCAGCTTACTCACCTCAGCTCAGCGCTTCTATACCCTGGATCAGAATTTCAAAAATTGAAGTTTGAAAAATTAGGGTTTCCTCATAAAACCTTAAGTTGCAGTTGCAGTTGCAGTCTCAGAATGAATTGCAGTATCAATTGTAGTTGCAGTATCAGCCGTAGTACCAGTTGCAGTCACCCTTGAAGTTTTTAAGAGTTGGTGATCATTACCGCTGCTACTAGATGGTGCCACTACTTGAAAATGTCGTCAGAGGTATGTACTCACACATGTTTAAATGGTTAAGCTTTAAAGGGTATTTGCAGGAGAAGGGACCTCTTGCCATAGATCCAGAAAGATCTCAAGATCCAACACATTCAGAGGAATAATGCAACCCAGGTGTGATTATTCTGATATTCATCTATTTGTTATGACATTATTTTGATCAGTGTTGCATGTTGTAGCTATGACCATCATTCTAACCCTTGGTCAAAATCCAAGTCAAAGTATTAAAAGGATTAAAAGTTGAGATCATAGAGTTTATCCTCTAACCCAACCTTCTGTCAAGGTAGCATATTGTCTTATTATAGAAGACAGGTTGAAGAAAACACTCGTCACCTTGAGTGAAGGAGACTTGGAAGAAAAGTAGCACACTCATTCTTGGGGACAAGGCTTCAGGTTCCATGTTTGATTAATTAAGTTGATAAGATTCAATGTTGCACTTAACAAGTTGATGACTACCCCTTTACAAGTAAACATTATAGTCAAGATAGCAGTGCTTGAAAAGTATTATACTTGGTAGCATATTGAGATAAATGCTTAATGTAATCATACAACTAGCATATCCTCTAGGAGAAACCTCTTGTGTTAGTTACAGCTTGCCATGGAGGAATGTTTGATCACAACACTATAAGATTGTTGACCTCATTTCACATTGTATTTCTTACTCTTGATCTTTGCCTCAGACAGGTTAGAAGTGATAGCTCTAAAGGAGCCACTGTGATGATGGTTCGTGCTATTGTCTATTTACTATTATCAAAAGGGTATTATTCTTGTTTTGTTGACCTTGTTTCAGGTCACAAGTGATAACCCTGAGGAAGCTATAGTGCAGGTTGCTAAAGGCAGCATATTAGATGAGACATGAAGTAGACTATGTATATGACCATATACACTCATGTACCAAAGAAGATGAAGAAGAAGCTATCTCTTGAGATTCAGAGTATCTCATATGAAAAATGATTGCAAGGAGCAGAAGGCTCCAAAGATGAACGAACATTAGATCAAGACTCACAATGGACTTGTTCAAAGGTTAATGAAGCCACCTTGACGGGAAGCAGGACTTGTTGGAAGCCTAACTCTGTCTTGCTTATTTAGACTTGGTATTCAACATCAATTATACCCTGTAAGAGATTATGAAGTCCTTGTAGACGCAGAAGAAATCAAGAGTAAGCCTAATCTCAGAAAGCATCAAATGAAGAGACAACTTCCAGGACTGGAAGATAGATGTCATGAGAAGACTAGATCATAGCTTCAAAAACTTCTAGGATATATGAAATCTCCTGGGAAGATTCCCTTGTTTCAATGACAAGGAAGAAAGTGAGTCAGAAAGACTAGGATATGGATTCTTCCGTGAGACTAAAAGAGAAGTCAGTATTGACTTCCAATATTGATATATACAAATCAAACATGTTGCAGATGTACAAAGCTTGATGTGTGTCTAAGAGGATTCTCCCAGCAAGAGGGAGAAGACTATGACGAGACACTTACTCCAGTTATTGAAGAAATAATTCCAGTATTTATGAAGACAACCAAAACAACCATGATTCATGAGATGGAGGGGGAGCAATCCCCATATTTAAAAATTGAGTGGCAGTTGGTGCAGTACATTAGTTGGGTCATGGAGACATGACTACAATGAAAGATAGAGTTACCTCCATGAAAGAAGAAGATCTATCTTCAGTATCAGTTATTGAGCCACTCTCAATTTCAGATGAATTTTTTGCCATGATCGGTGAGGTCCAGAAAGGAGAAGTGGTTCTCCAATATATCTCCACAGATGAGCAGATAAACAGATATTTTGGTAAAGCCTCTCTCCAAAATGAAAGAGTTTGCGTACTCAAGAAACAAGCCGGAGCTCGTGGATATGACTTCCTTATTGAAAAGGGAAGAGATGACTCCTAGGTTGGGAGGGAGCATTGATATGTTATTGATTTATGGACAATCATAATCAGTTCAAAAAATGGTCTACGATGAGCAACTCCTTTCCAGTTCGAAAAGTGGTTTGAGATTTTTTACGGACAAGCATTTTTCAGCTCGGAAAATGGTCGACATCGATCGATCATTTTCGTAATGAAAATGGTTCGATGGATTGCTGATGTACCATAGACAACGATTCCCCTTGTGGCCAGTGTGGGGGAATGGTATAGGGCAATCTTTCTTCTTGACGATCACTCTCAGTAGTGGTCAAGAAGACTAGTCTGCCTCACCGAACAGTCATTCTTTCGAAGCTCACAGTTGTGAGTAGTTTCGAAGAATGGTCTGTTTTGGAAGTTGGTGTAGGACAATCATTTCCCTAGGAAATATTTCGGACCCTCATTCCCTAGGGCAGATTCATTCTCTCTAGGTTGCAATTTGTTTAGTGCTGGAGGAATGGCCCAGATAGGTGAATGGTCTAGGTTCAACAATCATGGACAGGCATTCCCTAGGTCAGAATCACTCTCTCCAGGTTGCACTTTGTTTAGTGCTGGAGGAATGGCCCGGATAGGTGAATGGTCCAGGCTCAGAAATCAGGACAGTTATTCTTCCTTGCTTGAGAAGAATAGTCCAGATAGCCCATCATTGATGTTTTACTCTCCGAGGGTATATGTTTTTCCATATCTCACAGATGTGAGTGGAGGAATGGCCCAGATGACTTAGTTACATCATAATATTGTTTCTGTACAGGTTTATATTAGATGATATGATTGCCATGAAGAATGTATGTATCTGGACAATAGATGTATGCTACTGTGGTGGATGCGTTCGATTGATTGTGACTATATGTCACTGATCAAGTAGCTGTGTGCTACTTGGTGTGGTAGTGTACCATTGGATTGTAGTTGTGTACTACTATGGATAGACACAATTGTGTTCTATTAAATGACATTGTTCTGATTTCCTTATAGACTATCAATAGTGTTGAAAATGATCATCAACTATATGGATGATCAGTGTACTAATGGACAAATATTCTCGAGATGGAAAATGGTCCAGAACATGTATTCTTCTACGACATATGCTCGGATTAGAAGAATGGTCATTGTATCACTCCTTGGAGTGAGTGACTTATTCAACATCATGTCTGATTACTCAGATGGAGTATGGTTTCAGGAGATGATACAGTTGATATTGTTAGATAACACTGATAGTGATGATGGTGCTCGTAATTTGATCATGAGATAGCTTGTGTGGCTATGATGATTCTACCGATTCAATGGTATGTTTGTGCTCAAGACCATTGCCTTCAAATACCTCCCTAGTTAGGAGGGAGTGTTGATATTATGGTAGCTGCGAGAGGTATTTACCTCCACGTGTAACCCTGACGAGAATAGAATATTCCAGGAAGCAAAAATAAACCCTAATTAGTTGGCTAATAATACTAGAAGACAAGTCGGCTCAAGAGAATGATTTGTATTAGGTTATTAGCCTCCAAGAGAAGAAGTCGGCTAAAAGGAAATGTTATATACTAAGTAATTAGCACCCAGAATGAGAAGTTGGCCCAGGCAGTCTGGCAGAAACAGTATAAATATAGGAGGTCATTCTTCATTTTGGTCAGTATTCTCAGAACTGCAGAAGTACACTTGTGCACACTTAGTTGGCCAGTTTGTGCGCAAGTTCTGGGAGCAGCTGCTGCCGACAGTTTTGCAATTTGCATTTTCAGTTTTCTGGGTTGTACTCTCTGATCAGTCTCTGTTATTCTTGCTTGGTACGCTATCCTTGGAGCGAGGTGCGCCACCTTTGTTTGACTATTAAGCGTAGGGTTTGCTTTCAGAATCATTATGTCTCAAGGTTAAGGTGCTCGGGGGTGGCTTCGGCTTATGGTTGGGTGACAATATTGCTATATTGTCTATGGTTAAACGACCACATCCATTATATTCTAACAGTCTTGACATCCATCTGGTGTATTTTCCATCCCATTACGGAAACAATCACAATGATTGATCTAATGGAACTGTATTTTGCTACAGAAGAAAAAGCTTCGTCATAGTCTTCTCCCTCTTACTGGAAGAATCTTCTAGTGACAAATATCGCTTCACGCTTCCGTCTGCAGCACGCTTGATCTTGTAGATCAACTTGGAAGTCACTACTGACTTCCCTTCTAGTCTTGGAACCACCTCCCAGACATCATTCTTGATGATGGACTGATGCTCCTCCATCATGGCATCCTTCATTTTCTACTTCTCAACAACTTCTTCAATGGTGGAAGGCTCGGAATCAATGATGTTGCTCATCAATGCCACATAACTGGGAAACATGTGTGGTTTCTAGAATTGAGGAAAAATCTATATCCCAGTCCTTCTGATTGGCCTCCTCCTCTATCACTACAGCAAGGTCTATCGAGACAAGGGAATCCTCCCAGGAGATCTCACATCTCCTAGAAGCCTCTGAAGCTACGATCTAGCCTTCTCAAGTTCTGAAAGATGTCTCTCTCCCCCTCTGAATCTATATGATCTTCAGAGCCACTTTCTTTCGTTGCATCTGTTGACTTCTTCTAAAGTCTGATCTCCTATGGACTGTACTGGGAGGTTTCTCCTCCCTACTGGATCCTAAGCGTTGACTCCCTCTGAAATCTAGCTCCTTTTGAGCTGGTACTGTTGAAATATTGTAACTGCAAAGAGTATTCTAATTATTATTGATGTATTATTCATTAGATCAATCCCCTTTTGTGGATT
>SNQJ01S0033269.1:73302-86471 GCA_010110895.2 Picea sitchensis
GGTTGTTGATGTGTTGACCAAACCTCTATCTCGCGTAAAGTTTGAACACTTTCGAGATAAGCTTGGTATAGTCCGAAAGGACCCTCCCTGAAAGGGGGAGTATGTATGTGTTCCTTGCTTCTGACCTCACTGTTAGATGTAAAGCAAGATGATTCCTTGCTTCTGACCTCGTTGTTAGACGTAAAGAAAGATGATGTGTGTGTTCCTTGCTTCTGACCTCGCTATTAGACGTAAAGCAAGATGATTCATTGCTTCTAACCTCACTGTTAGACGTAAAGCAAGATGATGTGTGTGTTCCTTGCTTCTGACCTCACTGTTAGACGTAAAGCAAGATGATTCCTTGCTTCTGACCTGGTTGTTAAACGTAAAGCAAGATGATGATGTGTTCCTTGCTTCTGACCTCGCTATTAGACGTAAAAAAAGATGATGATGTGTTCCTTGCTTCTGACCTAGTTGTTAGACGTAAAGCAAGATGATGTGTTCCTTGCTTTTGACCCAGTTGTTAGACGTAAAGCAAGATGATGTATACATTTCTTCTGACTTAGTTGTTAGACGTAAAGCAAGATGTGACTTGCATTGAACTACTAGCTTAACAGCTGTGACATAGAGCTAGTCTAGTACTGTGATGGGCCAACCTAGTGCTCTGATGAGGTATCATTTTTATACTAATACATATTGATGCAGATGATGATGGAATTATTTCGAGAATGACGATGTTGTCGATGAAGAAAACTTCTGATGATTTATAGATACGCCAGCCAAGATGATATTGATGATGATGTCCTCCTACCTGATGTTGTTGATGATGTTGTCCTCTCTCTCTCACATGATGCTGCTGAAGAATACCCTTCTTGTTAAGGGGGAGTGTTGAAATAATGTAGCTACAAAGAGTATTCTTATTATTATTAATATTTTATTCATAGGATCAATCCCCATTGTGGATTTATCATGTCGGATATTGTAATAAGACCAAATCCTCTTTTGCGAATTGGTCAACCGACAATTATAATAGGCAGAATAAGAAGTCGGCCCCAACAGTTAATAAGAAGACCCAGAAATATAATAAAGGTGGGTTCACCCATCCAGATTAAGAAGTCGGCCCTGCCAGTGAAGAGACACTTCACACGTGCCATAACTTGTATAAATAAAGGAGGTTAGCGCTTCATTTGAACACAACTCACTTGCTCAGTTTGAGAGACAAGTTATGATCTGTTACCGACAAAGGAGAGAGAGAGAGTGGCGCATATCTTGGGAGATGACTTTCTGTTTTAGCATAAGATCTCTTGACATTGTATTGGCTATTTATATTAAGGAAGTTTTGCTGGGTTTTCTTCCCCTGGAGGGTTTCCCAGGATAAATGTTGTGTCTCTTGTGAATGTGTATTTCTTAGTGATCTTGTTCTTATGTTGTTGTTATCTATTGAAATGCAAAGAACTATAATAATGGCATAAATATTAACAGAGATAACTCAAACAAATACAGAAAGTCCTCTCCCAAGAATGTGCCCCTCTCTCTCTCTTCCTTCTTCTCCAACTGCAGCTCCAAACTTGCGCTCTGATCATCAAGTGAGTGAGTGAACAAATGAGGCGCTAGCCTATCTTTTTTATACAATATGGCACGTGTGAACTGGGGTGTCTTTTCACTGGCAGGGCCGACTTCTCATTCTAGGTGGTTATAACCACTTTAATATATTATGGGTGGTTATAACCACTTTAATATATGTTGGGGCCGACTTTTCATTTAGCCCATTACAATTAGGGTTTGACCAATCCGCAAAAGGGGATTTGGTCATTTACAATACCCAACATGATCAATCCACAAAAGGGGATTGATCTAATGAATAATACATCAATAATAATTAGAATACTCTTTGCAGTTACAATATTTCAACAGTACCAGCTCAAAAGGAGCTAGATTTCAGAGGGAGTCAACGCTTAGGATCCAGTAGGGAGGAGCAACCTCCCAGTACAGTCCATAGGAGATCATACTTTAGAAGAAGTCAACAGATGCAACGGAAGCAAGTGGCTCTGAAGATCATATAGATTCAGAGGGGGAGAGAGACATCTTCCAGAACTTGAGAAGGCTAGATCGTAGCTTCAGAGGCTTCTAGAAGATGTGAGATCTTCTGGGAGGATTCCCTTGTCTCGATAGACCTTGCTGCAGTGACAGAGGAGGAGGCCAATCAGAAGGACTGAGATATAAATTTTTCCTCAATTCTAGAAACCACACATGTTTCCCAGTTATGTGGCATTGATGAGCAACGTCATTGATTCCGAGCCTTCCACCATTGAAGAAGTTGTTGAGAAGTAGAAAATGAAGGATGCCATGATGGAGGAGTATCAGTCCATCATCAAGAATGATGTCTGGGAGGTGTTTCCAAGACTAGAAGGGAAGTCAGTAGTGACTTCCAAGATGATCTACAAGATCAAGCATGCTGCAGACAAAAGCGTGAAGCGATATTTGTCACTAGAAGATTCTTCCAGTAAGAGGGAGAAGACTATGACGAAGTTTTTTCTTCTGTAGAAAAATACAGTTCCATTAGATCAATCATTGTGATTGTTTCCGTAATGGGATGGAAAATACACCAGATGGATGTCAAAACTGTTAGAATATAATGGATGTGGTTGTTTAACCATAGACAATATAGCAATATGGTCACCCAACCATAGGCCGAAGCCACCCTCAAGCACCTTAACCTTGACACATAATGATTCTGAAAGCAAACCCTAGGCTTAATAGTCAAACAAAGGTGGCGCACCTCTCTCCAAGGATAGCGTACCAAGCAAGAATAACAGAGACTGATCAGCGAGTACAACCCAGAAAACCGAAAATGCAAATTGCAGAACTGCCGGTAGCAGCTACTCCCAGAACTTGTGCATAAACTGGCCAACTACAGTGTGCACAAGTGTACTTCTGCAGTTTTGAGAATACTGGCCAAAATGAAGACTGGCCTCCTATATTTATACTGTTTCTACCAGACTGCCTGGGCCGACTTCTCATTCTGGGTGCTAATTACTTAGTATATAACATTTCCTTTTAGCCGACTTCTCATTCTGGGTGCTAATTACTTAGTATATAACATTTCCTTTTAGTCGACTTCTTCTCTTGGAGGCTAATAACCTAATACAAATCATTCTCTTGAGCCGACTTGTCTTCTAGGGTTATTAGCCAACTAATTAGGGTTTCTTCTTGCTTCCTGGAATATTTTATTCTCGTCAGGGTTACACATGGAGGTAAATACCTCTCGCAGCTACCATAATATCAACACTCCCTCCTAACTAGGGAGGTATTTGAAGGCAATGGTCTTCAACACAAACATACCATTGAATCGGTAGCATCATCATAGCCACACAAGCTATCTCATGATCAAATTACGAGCACCATCATCACTATCGGTGTTATCTAACAATATCAACTGCATCATCTCCTGAAACCATACTCCATCTGAGTAATCATACATGATGTTGAATAAGTCACACACTCCAAGGAGTGAGACAACAACCATTCTTCTAATCCGGGCATATGTCCTAGAAGAATACATGTTCTGGACCATTTTCCATCTGGAGAATATTTGTCCATTAGTACACTGATCATCCATATAGTTGATGATGATTTTCAACACTATTGATAGTCTATAAGGAAATCAGAACAATGTCATTCAATAGAACACAATTATGTTTATCCATAGTAGTACACAACTACAATCCAATGGTACACTACCACACCAAGTAGCACACATCTACTTGATCAGTGACATATAGTCACAATCAATCGAACACATCCACCAGAGTAGCATACATCTATTGTCCAGAGACATACATTCTTCATGGAAATCATATCATCTGATATCAACCTGCACAGAAACAATATCATGATGTAACTGAGTCATATGGGCCATTCCTCCACTCACATCTGTGAGATATGGAAAAACATATACCCTCGGAGAGTAAAACATCAATGATGAGCTATCTGGACTATTCTTCTCAAGCAAGGAAGAATAATTGTCCTGATTTTTTTAGCCTGGACCATTCACCTATCCAGGCCATTCCTCCAGCACTAAACAAAGTGCAACCTGGAGAGAGTGATTCTACCCTAGGGAATGCCTATCCATGATTGTTGAACCTAGACCATTCACCTATCTGGGCCATTCCTCTGGCACTAAACAAAGTACAACCTAGAGAGAATGAATCTGCCCTAGGGAATGACGGTCTGGAATATTTCCTAACGAAATGATTGTCCTGCACCAACCTCCAAAATGGACCATTCTTCGAAACTACTCACAACTGTGAGCTTCGAAAGAATGATTGTCCGGTGAGGCAGACTAGTCTTCTTGACCACTACTGAGAGTGATCGTCAAGAAGAAATATTGTCTTATATCATTCCCCCACACTGGCCACAAGGGGAATTGTTGTCTATGGTACATCAACAATCCATCGAACCATTTTCATTACGAAAATGACTGTTCGATCTCGACCATTTTCCCTGATGAAAAATGCTTGTCCGTAAAAAATCTCAAACCACTTTTCGAACTGGAAAGGAGTTGCTCATCGTAGACCATTTTTTGAACTGAAAATGACTGTCCATAAATCAATAACACATCAATTCTCCCTCCCAACCTAGGAGTAATCTCTTCCCTTTTCAATAAGGAAGTCATCTCCACGAGCTCCGGCTTGTTTCTTGAGTACGCAAACTATTTCATTTTGGACAGAGGCTTTACCAAAATATCTGTTTATCTACTCATCTGTGGAGATATATTGGAGAACCACTTCTCATTTATGGACCTCACCGATCATGGCAACAACTTCATCTGAAATTGAGAGAGGCTCAATAACTGATACTGAAGATAGATCTTCTTCTTTCATGGAGGTAACTCTATCTTTCATTGTAGTCATGTCTCCATGACCCAACTAATGTACTACACCAGCTGCCACTCAATTTTTAAATATGGGGATTACTCCCCCTGCATCTTATGATCATGGTTGTTTTGGTTGTCTTCATAAATACTGGAATTATTTCTTCAATAACTGGAGTAAGTGTCTCGTCATAGTCTTCTCCCTCTTGCTAGGAGAATCCTCTTAGACACACATTAAGCTTTGTACATCTGCAACATGTTTGATTTGTATAGATCAATATTGGAAGTCAATATTGACTTCTCTTTTAGTCTCACGGAAGAATCCATATCCTAGTCTTTCTGACTCACTTTCTTACTTGTCATTGAAACAAGGGAATCTTCCCAGGAGATTTCATATATCTTAGAAGTTTCTGAAGCTATGATCTAGTCTTCTCATGACATCTGTCTTCCAGTCCTGGAAGTTGTCTCTTCATTTGATGCTTTCTGAGATTAGGCTTACTCTTGATTTCTTCTGCGTCTACAAGGACTTCATCATCTCTTACAGGGTATAATTGATGTTGAATACCAAGTCTAAATAAGCAAGACAGAGTTATGCTTCCAACAAGTCTTGCTTCCCGTCAAGGTGGCTTCATTAACCTTTGAACAAGTCCATTGTGAGTCTTGATCTAATGTTCGTTCATCTTTAGAGCCTTCTGCTCCTTGCAATCATTCTTCATATGAGATACTCTGAATCTCAAGAGATAGCTTCTTCTTCATCTTCTTTAGTACATGAGTGTATATGGTCATATACATAGTCTACTTCATGTCTCATCTAATATGCTGCCTTTAGCAACCTGCACTATAGCTTCCTCGGGGTTATCACTTGTGACCTGAAACAAGGTCAACAAAACAAGAATAATACCTTTTTGATAATAGTAAATAGACAATAGCACGAACCATCATCATAGTGGCTCCTTTAGAGCTATCACTTATGACCTATCTGAGGCAAAGATCAAGAGTAAGAAATACAATGTGAAATGAGGTCAACAATCTTATAGTGTTATGATCAAACATTCCTCCATGGCAAGCTGTAACTAACACAAGAGGTTTCTCCTAGAGGAGATGCTAGTTGTATGATTACATTAAGCATTTATCTCAATATGCTACCAAGTATAATATTTTTCAAGCACTGTTATCTCGACTATAATGTTTACTTGTAAAGGGGTAGTCATCAACTTGTTAAGTGCAACTTTGAATCTTATCAACTTAATTAATCAAACATGGAACCTGGAGCCTTGTCCTCAAGAATGAGTGTGCTACTTTTCTTCCAAGTCTCCTTCACTCAAGGTGACACGTGTTTTCTTCAACCTGTCTTCTATACTAAGACAATATGGTACCTTGACAGAAGGTTGGGTTAGAGGATAAACTCTATGATCTCAACTTTTAATCCTTTTAATACCTTGACTTGGATTTTGACCAAGGGTTAGAATGATGGTCATAGCTACAACATGCAACACTGATCAAAATAATGTCATAACAAATAGATGAATATCAGAATAATCACACCTGGGTTGCATTATTCCTCTGAATGTGTTAGATCTTGAGATCCTTCTGGATCTATGGAAAGAGGTCCCATTCTCCTGCAAATACCCTTTAAAGCTTAACCATTTAAACATGTGTGAGTACATACCTCTGACGACATTTGCAAGTAGTGGCACCATCTAGTAGCAGCGGTAATGATCACCAACTCTTAAAAACTTCAAGGGTGACTGCAACTGGTACTACGATTGATACTTCAACTAATACTACAACTGCAATTGATATTGCAATTCATTCTGAGACTGCAACTGCAACTGCAACTTAAGGTTTTATGAGGAAACCCTAATTTTTCAAACTTCAAATTTTGAAATTCTGATCCAAGGTATAGAAGCGCTGAGCTAAGGTGAGTAAGCTGGTGTAGTCAGATTTCTGAAAAATCCAAATTTTTCCTCCTCAAACTTGATCAGTGGATTTATGGACTGATGCTTCTGGTTTTCTAGTACTTCTGGTAGTCTGGTAGTTCTGCAACTTCTGGTACTCTGGTACTTGATCTAATACTTTGTGAAAACTAGGGTTTCACTTTCCAGGAGATCTAGCCACTGAAAATTTGCACTGAGGATGCCAAAGTGATCCTTGAGGAATGGTACACTTTTCTAGATGGTTTTGGGGCTGAAATACTTATTCAATAAAAAACCCTAATTTACATGTCCAATAATAGTGACATTTTTCACTTTCTCTTGTGAAAGATGCTCTCTTCAGCTTAGCTCTGATTCCATGTTAAGGTTTAAGTTATTATTGAGTTTCTTTTATTCCATTAGATAACAATAACATAAATAGGATCACTGAGAAATACACAATCACAAGAGACACATCATTTATCCTGGAAAACCCTCATGGGGGAGAAAACCTAGCAAAAACTTTCTTAATATAAATAGCCAATACAATGACAAGAGATAACTCAAACAAACACAAAAAGTCATCTCCCAAGAATGCACCTCTCTCTCTCTCTTCCTTCTTCTCCAACTACAACTCCAAACTTGCGTTCTGATCATCAAGTGAGTGAGTGAACAAATGAAGCGCTAACCTCTCTTATTTATACAATCTGACACATGTGAACTGGGGTGTATTTTCACTAGCAGGGCCAACTTCTCATTATGGGTGGTTATAACCACTTTAATATATTCTGGGGTCGTCTTTTCATTTAGCCCATCACAATTAGGGTTTGACCAATACGCAAAAGGGGATATGGTCATTTACAATACCCGACATGATCAATCCACAAAAGGGGATTGATCTAATGAATAATACATAAATAATAATTAGAATACTCTTTGCAGTTACAATATTTCAACAGTACCAGCTCAAAAGGAGATAGATTTCAGAGGGAGTCAACCCTTAGGATCCAGTAGGGAGGAGAAACCTCCCAGTAAAGTCCATAGGAGATCAGACTTTAGAAGAAGTCAACAAATGCAGCGGAAGCAGGTGGCTCCGAAGATCATATAGATTCAGAGTGGGAGAGAGACATCTTCCAGGACTTGAGGAGGCTAGATAGTAGCTTCAGAGGCTTCTAGGATACGTGAGATCTCCTGGGAGGATTCCTTTGTCTCGATAGACCTTGCTACAGTGATAGAAGAGGAAGCCAATTAGAAGGATTGGACATAGATTTTGCCTCAGTTACAGAAACCACACATGTTTCCCAGTTATGTGGCGCTAATGAGCAGCATCATTGATTTAGTCTTTCAGAGCCTTCCACCATTGAGAAAGTTCTTGAGAAGTAGGAAAGGAAGGATGCCATGATGGAGGACTATCAGTCCATAATGAAGAATGATGTGTGGGAGGTGGTTCCGAGACCAGAAGGGAAGTCAGTAGTGACTTCCAAGTTGATCTACAAGATCAAGCGAGCTGCAGACGTAAGCGTGTTGTAGACGGAAGCGTGAAGAGATATTTGTTGCTAAAAGATTCTTCCAGTAAGAGGGAGAAGATTGACGAAGATTTTTCTCGTGTAGCAAAATACACTTTCATTAGATCAATCATTGCGATTGCTTCCGCAATGGGATGGAAATTACAGCAAATGAATGTCAAGACTGTTAGAATATAATGGATGTGCTCGTTTAACCATAGACAATATAGCAATATTGTCACCCAACCATAGGCCGAAGCCACCCCCGAGCACCTTAACCTTGACAGAGAATGATTATGAAATAAAACCCTAGGCTTAATATCCAAACAAAGGTGGCGTACCTCTCTCCAAGGATAGCGCACCAAGCAAGAATAACAAAAACTGATCAGAGTCCAACCCAAAAAATTGAAAATGCAAATTGCAAAATTGCCGGCAACAGTTGCTCCCAGGACTTGTGCACAAACTGGCCAACTACAGTGTGCACAAGTGTATTTCTGTAGTTCTAAGAATACTGGCCAAAATGAAGACTAGTCTCTTATATTTATACTGTTTCTGCCAGACTGTCTGGGCCGACTTCTCATTCTGGGTGCTAATTACTTAGTATATAACATTTCCTTTTAGTCAACTTCTTCTCTTGGAGGCTAATAACCTAATACAAATCATTCTCTTGAGCCGACTTGTCTTCGAGAGTTATAGGATTTCTTCTTGCTTCTCGAAATATTTTATTCTTGTCAGGGTTACATATGGAGGTAAATACCTCCCGCAACTACCATAATATCAACATTGTCTCCTAGCTAGGGAGGTATTTGAAGGCAATGGTCTTGAGCACAAACATACCATTGAATCAATAGCATCATCATAGTCACACAATAGATGTCTTATAAGAATAGATGTTCAGGACCATTTTCTGTCTAAAGAATCTCTATCCATCAGTACATTGATCATCCATCTAGTTGATGATCATTTTCAACACTATTAATAGCTACAAGGCAATCAGACCAATGTCATTCAATAGAACACAAATGTCTCTATCCATAGTAGTACACAACTACAATCCAATGGTACACTACCACACCAAGTAGCACACAGCTACTTAATCAGTAACATATAGTCACAATCAGTGGAACACATCCACAACAGTAACATACATCTACTGTCCAGAGACATACAGTCTCCATGGCAATTATATCATCTGATATCAAGCTACATAGAAACAATATCATGATGTAACTGAGTCGTTTGGGCCATTCTTCCACTCACATCTGTGAGATATGGAAAAACATCTACCCTCGGGGAGTAAAACATCAATGATGGGCTATCTGGACTATTCTTCTCAAGCAAAGAAGAATAATTGTCCTGATTTCTGAGCCTAGACCATTCACCTATCTAGGCCATTTCTCCGACACTAAACAAAGTGCACCTTGGAGAGAGTAAGTCTGCCCTAAGAAATGTCTGTCCCGGATTGTTGAACCTGGACCATTCACCTATCTAGGCCATTCCTCCGGCACTACAAAAAGTGCAGCTTGGAGAGAATGAATCTGCCCTAGGGAATGACTGTCTGAACCATTTTATAAGAAAATGACTATCCTGCACCAACCTCCAAAACAAACTATTCTTCGAAACTGCTCACGACTGTGAGCTTCGAAAGAATGACTGTCCGACGAGGCTGACTAGTCTTCTTGACCACTACTGAGAGTGAAGGCTTGATCATTGTATTTCTTTTGGGGTTTCTCTTTTGCACTAATCCTTGATTCTTCTTGTGCACAACAAGTCCAAAGTTTAACCATAATGGATATAATGGATGTGCTCGTTTAACCATAGACATATAGCAATATTGTCACCCAACCATAGGCCGAAGCCACCCTAGAGCACCTTAACCTTGACAGAGAATGATTCTGGAAGCAAACCCTATGCTTAATAACCAAACAAAGGTGGCGCACCTCTCTCCAAGGATAACGCACCAAGCAAGAATAACAAAAATTGATCAAAGAGTACAACCCAGAAAATCAAAAATGCAAATTGTAGAACTGTTGGCAACAGCTGCTGCTAGGACTTGCACACAAACTGGCCAATTGTAGTGTGCACAAGTGTACTTCTGTAGTTCTGAGAATATTGGCCAAAATGAAGACTGGCCTCATATATTTATACTGTTTATGAAAGACTGCCTGGGCCGACTTCTCATTCTAGGTGTTAATTACTTAGTATATAACATTTCCTTTTAGTCGACTTCTTCTCTTCGAGACTAATAACCTAATACAAATCATTCTCTTGAGTCGACTTGTCTTCTAGGGTAATTAGCCAACTAATTAGGGTTTCTTTTTGCTTTCCGGAATATTCTATTCTCGTCAAGGTTACACGTGGAGGTAAATACCTCCCGCAGCTACCATAATATCAACAAAGACTACTTTCTTGAATGGTGTAATAGAGGAAGAAGTGTACATAGAACAACAACAAGGCATCGTGATCCATGGGAAGGAGTCCCATGTGTGCAGATTGAAGAAGGCCTTGTACGGACTAAAGCAAGCACCTAGGGCATGGTATGCCAGGGTAGATGGATATTTGATGAGCTTGGGATTTACCAAAAGTGAGGAGAATCCTAACCTTTACTATAAGGTTGAGGATGTATGCCCATTGATCTTGGTTCTATAGGTAGATGACCTGTTTCTAACAAGGAACGAGAAGCTCATTGATGAGTGTAAGAGGGAGCTTGCTTCAGAGTTCAAGATGAAGAATCAAGGCCTGATACATTATTTTTTGGGTTGGAAGTATGACAAAGATTAGATGAGATTTTCCTTAGCCAGGGAAAATATAATGTTGAGATCCTAAAGAAATTCAGGATGATGGATTGCAAGTCCATGACCACACCCATGACGATAAATCTGAAGCTTTTGAGTGACAAATCTTTAGATTTTGTGGATTCCACAATGTATAGACAGTTGATTAGATCCTTGATGTACATGGTTAACACCATGCCAAACATATACTTTACAGTGAATACCTTGAGTCAACACATGGTTGAACCTAGATAGGTACATTGGATAGCAACAAAGCATATGTTGAGGTACCTTCATGGTACGATTGGATATGGATTGAGAGATGTCTCAGGTAAGGATGTGAAGCTGCAGGGATATACAAATTCTGATTAGGCAGGGAGTGCAGTGGATTAGAAGTGTACTTTCGGATGTTGTTTTATTCTGGGATAATGCATGATCTCATGGTTGAACAAGAAGCAGACATTAGTGGCACTCAGTACATCAGAAGTAGAGTATATCACAGCAAGCGTGGCAAGTCATGAAGCAGTGTGGGTCCAGAGGTTGCTAGCTGGGATATTTGATCTAGAATTGGAGCCAACGTTGATACATTGTGACAATCAAAGTTGCGTGAAGCCTACCGAAAACCATGTATTCCATGACAGGTCTAAGCATATGGAGATTAAATATCATTACATATGGGACATGGTGCAGAGAGGATTTGTGGAGCTCCAGTACATATCCACAAACAAGAAGATAGCGAACATTCTCACCAAGCCCTTTTCAAGAGGGAAGTATGAGTACTTCAGGGAAAAGCTTGGAGTGTTCTCAAATTTCCACCATCGTTGAGAGGGATGTGTGTTGTTTCTTCTCATACTGGATAACCACTTTGGTTAGGGGATCTCTAGATCAGTCATGTGAGGTGACTGAAGGGGTAATGCACTATCGGACCTGCTGAGAGAAGAAACACCACATGCATAGTCATAAAACTATGGCGGAGGCTGTGTGACTCCGGACAGTAGTTGTGTGCTACTTCGGTGGATGTATTCCACTAGTGGAGGTTGTGTGACTCTGGACAATAGTTGTATGCTACATTGATGCATGTGTTCCACTGGCGGACTCTGCGTGACTCCAGACAGTAGCTGTGTGCTACTTCGGTGGATGTGTTCCACTGGCGGAGGTTGTGTGACTCCAGACAGTAGTTGTGTGTTATTTCGGTAGATGTTTTCCACTAGCGGAGGCTGTGTGACTCCAGACAGTAGTTGTGTGCTACTTCAGTGGATGTGTTCCACTGGCGGAGGTTGTGCGACTTTGGACAATAGCTATGTGCTACTTCGGTGGATGTGTTCCACCAGAGGAGGATGTGTGACTCCGGACAATAGTTGTGTGCTACTACATAGGATGTGTTCCCCTGGTAGTGAATGTGTGCCACTGCACAATAGTTGTGTACTACTTTGCAACAATTGTGATCTATTAGATGACATTGTAGTAGTTGTGTGCTACTAGTTGATTGTCATGGAAATTACCAGATAGTTTGTATGTAGTTGTGTGTGCTACAGTTTGATCACAGAGACTATGCATGATGATTCGAGCTACCAAAGGCATTGTAGCAACCGTGTGCCTGCTAGAAGATTGCAAAGTAGTTAGTGGACTACCAGATGAAGACATCGTAAAATATGCGTCCCTAACTAAGAGGGAGTGTTGATGTTTTGGCAGTTGTAGGAGGATCTTTCCCTCCTAGATGACCTTTCTTAGATGCGGAGAAGATTCTGGAAGAAAGAGATCTATTGGACAGATGTTGAAATACCCTAGAAGAGATGTCGGCCTAGAAGAATATAAAGTATAATGAAAAGACACCTTCCCAGAAGAAAAGTCAGCCCAACCAGAAGGACAAGAAGACTATATATAAGGAGGCACCTTATCTCATTTGTTCATTCACTCAATGGTAAAATCATGAAGATGGGTAACACTTTTGCTTATTTTATGACAAAAAAAATTGTATTTTCACAAGTTCTTCAACTTCCAGCATACAAAAATATTTTTTTTGTTTAGAATTTCACTTTACAGTAAAAACAAAACTTGTGAATAATTTTGTTATATTTCTAATGACTATTTTTCAATTTTTTTTTATCAAGATTTGATATGTCAA
>SNQJ01S0033269.1:92195-109126 GCA_010110895.2 Picea sitchensis
TTGAAGTCAGCAGAGACGTGACCTTCAATGAAAAGATGGCTTTCAAGAAATCCATAGAAGAAACTATAGAAGAAGAAGAATATGAAGAGCCTATTGAAGAAGGCACATGTCTTCTAGAAAATCAAAATGAAGAAAATGAACAACTTGATCACCCGATGCAACCATGTGAGACCATTGATTCAGACACTGTACCTAAGACCAAGAAACAACCAGTTTGGCTTGAAGCAACCCTACAAGAAAAAGAAAGACTCAAGGCCCCAAGTGGGACCTTCAGAAAAAGTAAGAAGCCCAAAATATTCTCCAGTTATGCAGCATCTATGACAAAGCTTCTAGATGAAAAACCTACCACGTTTGAAGATGCAGTTTAGAAGAAACAATGGAAAGAAGCCATGACAGAAGAACACCAGTCCATCTAGGGATGATTTTAAGGATGGAAATTTATTTTAAAATGTAGAAACCTTGGCGAATCTTACTAATCCTTCATATGTCAACTATAAATGATTGGCGATATTTTTGTAAAAATATTCAAATTTTTAACTATTTTTTATATTTTTTATAAAATTTTGGCAATTTTTGAGGTAAAATAATTTTATCCTATAGAATTTGGGCGAATTATTTTTTAAATAACGAATCTCGCTTTTGGAAAAACCATGAAAATTAGCTAATGAGCGAAATTTAACCCCTAAAATCATCTATAAGTCCATCATGAAAAATGATGCATGGAAAATTGTGCCTAGACCTAAAGAAAAATCAATAGTAACTTCAAAATGGGTATATAGGATCAAACATGCAGCAGATGGAAGCATGGATAAATACAAGGCAAGTTTTGTAGCTAGAGGGTTCTCCTAGATGAAGGGAGAAGACTATGATGAAACATTTGCTTCGGTTGCCAGATATGCTTCTATTAGAGCTATCATGTCTCTAGCCGCTTCCATGGGATGGAGTTTACATCAAATGGATGTAAAGACAACTTTCCTCAATGGAGCAATCGAAAAAGAAGTATACATTGAACAACCTCAAGGTTTTGAAGTACACTCTAGAGACACTTGTGTTTGCAGATTAAATAAAGCTTTATATGGACTCAAGCAAGCTCCAAGAGCTTGGTATGCCAGAATAGACAGCTATCTAATGAGACTTGATTTCTCCAAAAGTCATGCATATCCAAATCTTTACTAGAAAGTTGTGAACAATTCACCTGTGATACTACTATTATATGTCGACGATATATTCCTAACAGGTGAAGAGTCCCTCATCATCGAGTCCAAAAAAGAACTAGCTTCTAATTTTGACATGAAAGATCTTGGTTTCATGCATTATTACTTGGGACTAGAAGTATGGCAGAAGCATAGTGAAGTATTCCTTGGACAAGGAAAGTATGCAATAAAGATTCTTCAGAAGTTCAGAATGATGGATTGCAAATCTATGGACACTTCAATGACCACAGATATAAGAAAAGTAAGAGACTCATATTCTGATCCAATAGATCCATCACTATATCGACAATTGGTTAGGTCATTGATGTATTTGGTGAATACTCGACCAAACATTTGCTTTGTCGTGAACACAATAAGTCAGTTCTAGGTGGAACCTAGACATGAGCATTGGACAGCGACAGAGCATGTTTTAAGGTATATTTGTGAGACACTAAACTACGGTTTAAGATATACAACATCCAATGATATACAACTTCATGGATTCCAAGATTCAGATTGGACGAGAAGTGCAGAAGGCAGAAAGATTACTTCGGGGATGTGTTTCAGCCTGGGCTCCACTATGATATCTTGGGGCAAAAGGAAACATAAGTCTGTCACACTCAGCACAACAGAAGCAAAATATATCGCATCATGTGAAGTATGTACAGAAACAATATGGCTAAGAAAGTTGATTTCTTATTTATTTGATCAGGTTCCAGATTCGACCATAATACACTGTGACAATCAGAGTTGTATAAGGCTATCAGAACACCCAGTGTTTCATGAACGGTCGAAACACATTGAGATCAAATACTACTTTATTCGAGATAAAGACCAGGAAGGAGAAGTAAAGCTCCAGTACATCCCCACGGATGAGTAGACAACAAAGATCCTGACAAAGCTTCTGTCGAGAATAAAGTTTGTATATCTCAGAGACAAATTGAGGATCGTGGAAATAACTCCCTTAGCTGAAAGGGAAGAAATGACTCTCTAGATTGGGAGGGAGCACTGACATATTATTATTGAGGACAACCATTTTCAAGTTTCAAAAATGGTCCTGGGTAGTTCCTTTCCAATTCGAAAAATGGTCCAAATCGAACGATCATTTTCGTAATGAAAATGGTTTGATGGATTATTGATGTACCATAGACAGTGATTTCTCATTGTGGTTAACATGGGGAATGGTCTAGGACAGTCTCTCTTCTTGACAATCACTCTTAGTAGTGGTCAAGAAGACTGGTTCGCCTCATCGAAAAATCATTCTTTCAAAGCTCACAGTTGTGAGCAGTTTCGAAGAATGGTTCGTTTTGGAGGTTGGTGCAGGGCAGTGATTTCCTTAGGAAATGGTTCGGACAGTCATTCCCTAGGGCAGATTCATTCTCTCCAGGTTGTACTTTGTTTAGTGCCGGAGGAATTTTCCAGATAGGTGAATGGTCCAGGTTCAACAATCAAGGACAGGCTTTCCCTAGGGCAGACTCATTCTCTCCAGGTTGCACTTCGTTTAGTGCGGGAGGAATGACCCAGGATAGGGAATGGTCCAGGCTCAGAAATCAGGGCAGTTATTCTTCTTTGCCTGAGAAGAATAGTCCAGATAGCCCATCATTGATGTTCTATTATGAGGGCAGATGCTCTTCTAGATCTCATAGGTGTGAGTGGAAGAATGACCCAGATGACTCAGTTTATATCATAACATTGTTTCTATGCAGATTGATATCAGTTGATATAATGGAGACTGCATGTCTCTAGACGGTAGAGATATGCTACTGTGGTGGATATGTTCCACTGTTTGTGACTGTGTCACAGATCGAGTAGTTGTGTACTACTATGAATAAACAGAGATGTGTTCTTTCAGTTGACATTGTACCAAATGTCATGGAGATTATCTAGTTTGATAATAATGATGGTGTTCATGATGCTACCAGTTGAATGGTCTGTTTGTGCTCAAGACCATTATCAGTTATACCTCCCTAGCTAGGAGAGAGTGTTGATATTATGGTAGCTTCGGGAGGTATCAACCTTTGTTGTGACTCTTTGACAAGATTAGAATATTTCAAAAGCAAGAAAAGAAGTAAATGTAACCCTAGAAGAGATGTCATCTAAGAGAGATAATTAATATGAATTAATTAGTACCCAAAATGAGAAGTCGGTCCAGGCAGCTTGCCAGAGCTAGTATAAATATAGGGTGTCAGTCCTCACTTTAGAAAAAGCTCTCAGAATTACAGAGAGACACTTGTGTGCAATGCAGTCCGACAATCTTGTGCGCAAGTTCTGGAGAAGGTGTGATCGCTAGTTCTAAAGCCTATTGTTTCTATCTTTCTGGGTTGCCCTCTCTGATCATTTTTTGTTACTTCTTGCTTGGTGCATTAGCCTTGCTTGGCTATTGGTTTGCTACCAAGATTCTTCTTGTCAAGGTCAAGGTGCTTGGAAGGTGGCTTTGGCCTATGATTGGGTGACAATAGTGATATTTTCTATGGTAAAATGAGCACATTCTAACTTTTGCCTCAATAGTCGTAGATTCGTCTCGACGCTGCTCATAAGACTCTCTAGGTGTACAAGGTGTCGCTCAAGATTGGAAGTGTCAGGTAGGAGCACGACTGCCAACTTAAGAGAAGATATTTTGCATTCAATGGGTAATATCAAATCCACACTATGTATTAACTGGAAAGAGAAAAAATCGGTGCCAGTCTTGACCGAGGTTCAGTATGCCCAGAGTGCATGATATAGCATGATGTGTTAGTCGGATTTACTCTGACTGACAGTTTTTTCCAAAATGGTCTTGAGAGACTTGTTGACAGACTCTACTTGCCCATTTTCCTGGGGATAATAAGTAGAAGAATGACCATGTTTAAACCCCAGCTTAGCTGCTAGTTCTTCCATCATCTCATTCTGAAAGTGACTTCCATGGTCAGTGACAATCTCACTCAGGATATCGAACCGGACGATAATCTGATTGAATACGAAGCAAATTGCAGTATTTCCATCGTATTAAACTGTAAGCATGGCCTTGACCCACTTAGTAAAGTAGTCGACAACCACGATAATGTGTTGATGCCCCACAACCGAAGTTGGGTTGCAATAAATGAAGTCTACCCCCCACTTGGTGAAGGGACCAACGGTAATGACTGGGTGAAGGGGGGTTGGATGCGAGTGTATTTTTCGAGTGAACACCTAGCAGGGGTGACACTTCTTAATCACTTCAATACAATCCTTAAAGATAGTAGGCCAAAAATAATCGGCTCGCAAAATTTTTTGGGTTGTCGCAAGCCCAGATACATGACCACCACAAGGCCCACTCTGGGAATCGTTTAGTACAAACTCGGATTCTCCATGAGTTAAACAATGATGCAAGATATTGTTTATTCCTCGGCGATACAAGGTGTCACTGGCGATAGTATATTTCTTAGCTTGGTATCTTATACGTTGTCGATCATCTTGTGAGAGATGTTGAGGGAACTTCAAAGTCTGAAGATAGAGAACAATATCTCCATACTAGGAGTCAGATGACGAGAAGAGAAAAATGTGTTCATCCACAAACGAATCAACATGGATAACGTCCTCATCTAGACATGGAAAGTCAGATATCAACTCTGCAAAGAATAGGGATTTCTTAGATTTCGCGGAAGTGAAATCAAGATCAAACTCTTGTAAAATGAAAATCCATTTATTATACTTCCCCCCTATGATACGTCGAGTATGGACGTATTGAAATGGATTGACATCAACAACCACTGTAGTTTTACAAAGTAATATGTAATGACACAAACGCCAGACTGCGTGAATGACAGCCAAAACTAGCTTCTCAACGTGAGTGTAATTGAGTTCAGGACAGAGTAAAGTTCAACTAAGATAGTAAATGACGTGCTCATGGAGTTCATCATCCTCCTGAACCAGCACCATGTAAATCGTATCCTTAAACGCGGTGATATAAAGAAAGTAATATCTACTATAGTCAGGCGGCTTTAGCAGAGGCGTTGACACCAAAGCTTTCTTCAAAGCATCAAAGGGCTCCTGGACTCACTCATCCCAAATAAAAGTGGTGTCCTTCTTCAAAAAACGCATGAAACCTTTAGGGATAGTGGCATAGTTCACTATAAACCTACGAAGAAAGTTATTTTTCCCCTGTAGACCCTGAAGTTGTCTAATCGTGCGCGGGGGAGGTAACCAAAGTATTGCCTCAACCTTAAGTGAATCTACCATGATCTCAATCTCAGAAACTAGAAAACCTAAAAGGTGACCAAACTTAATGCAAAAGATGCACTTGTGAGGATTCAACCGGATTTTATAGTAATGACATCTTTCGAAAACGAGCCAAATGTGAGTAACGTTATCCGCTCTCTTGCGGGAGTGAGCAGCAAGATCATCAAGGTAAACTTTGACTATGTGCTTTAGATCATGAAAAGAAAAATTCATGGCAAGCTGAAAGGTTGCTTTGGCATTTTTTAGGCCGAAAGACATTTTTCGGTATGCAAAAGTACCCCTAGGAAAAATAAATGTCGTCTTGTGTTGATCCTTGGGCTTAGTTTGAATTTAATTATATCCTGAAAACCCATCCATAAAATAAAATAATTTGCTTCTCGCACACTCATCGAGAATCTGATCAATGAAAGGTGTGGGAAAGTTATCTTTGGGACAAGCGTTGTTCAGGGCACGGAAATCCATACATACACAGATGGTTCCTTGCTTCTTATCTACGAGAACGAGGTTAGATACCCATTCAGTTAAAGGAACCAAGTAGATGAAGCCAACATTAAGTAGCTTCTCCACCTCTGCCTTAATAGCAGAGGCCTTTTGAGGGTTGACAACTCTAAGACATTGCCGAACAGGTTTAGCATCCGGATAAGTTTTAATCTCATGTTCGACAATACGAGGGTCGATCCCTATAATCTCTTCATAGGACCAAGCAAATACGTCTCGGAATTCCTTGAAGAGCTCATTGTAGATCAGGATTTCTTCTGGCGAACAATCTGCACCGATATTTACATTTTCAATCTTACAAGGGGTACGAGAGATGTCGATCTGGATGGTAGGAGAAATACTCACCATATTTCCTTTGGCATAAATGTCGTGCATATCAAGTGGAACTACGACGTGACCGACTATCTCACTCAAAGTAGATCAAAAGTCGTCTTGTTCGATTCTTTCAAGCTCTGGGAGAAAATAAGAGCGATGATGCATATCATCCCAGGGTTTGTCGAAACCGTTCATGGCTTCGATGATGGCTTCATCCGAAGGCAACGTCCCATTGAGGAAATCATGTGAACAAGACAACGAGGTGGCCCACGCGGGCATGAACATGGGATCCTCATCGTCCGTCAGCGAGGGAACAATATCAAGATCGACAAAAGAGTCAAGATTAGCCTGATACATGATCTTTGCTACCGATAGTGGCATGGCCATCCCAGCATGCGAGTGTCCTTCACAAGACAAAGTCGGGGAAGGTAGAGTCCACAAATCATTAAAATAAGATGTACTAAAAGGAATGGACCTCCCAGTCGAGACGGGTCTACTGGACATGGAATAAACGTGATGGTTCGGTGCTGAGAAGTAAAAAGTACCCATAAGGGAAGAATACATTACAACACCGATATTATCATCTGTCGGCTGAGAATTGTCAATCACAGGGATCGACTGTCCAAGAGATGCATTAAGAATAGAGCACGTAAAGGACAACTGATCGATTGTCACAATATTCCCTTCGTAACGAAAGCAAAGAGTATGGAAGACATATGACACAATGATGATAATAACATAAGTCCAATTGCGACCTAGTAACAGGTTATAATCAAGAGGCGCATCAACTACATCTACTTCCACCTCTACCGTCTTCCCACCCAACTAGACCAGAAAGCCAGGGAGAATACTGTGAGGGTGGAAGGAATGATCATCAAAAGAAGTCAACATGTTCGATGACTTGGAAAGGGTCGGAGAACCGAGAGCTTTCTAATAGACCAGGGACATCACACACGTAGCAGTGCCTTCATCAACAACTGCACGTTTGATGGTATACTTTGAATACTCCACATGGATTTGGAAAGCCACATGGTAAGGCAAGCAAGGCTTAACATCTGTGACGTGAAACTTGCTAACCTTTGAGCCACTAGGTTCTAGATCTCCTAAACTAGAGAGTAAGGCATTCCTCTATGAAGGACACGTCTGGAGTACCTCCAAAGCCGACATCGCACAAGGGGTTTGACCCAGGTCCTCAACAATAGAGTAGTTTTAGGCGGCTCTAGCATTTGGATTATGGGTAGAGCGCTTGGGTACTCCTTTCGAAATACGAGGCGGTGGCTCTGGTTTCTCAATCTATAAAGTCGTCTCTGGAAGAGGAGGAGATTCTAGACCAAGAATAGTTTGTTTATAACTATAGTCTCGAGATCGAGTGGCTATATCAATTTTCACATCGACCATGTCGATACATAAACGGTCGCCATTTTGCGACTGCTAGTTTTGACCTCCACCAGTCGCATTTCTACCGTTTGAGGAGCTCTAGGCTAAGTGTTGATTATGAGGGAATGGATTTGTCAGCGTGGCGAGCGATTGAGCTAATAGCCTCGTAGCTTCTGCAAGTTTCGGGCATAAATGTACAAGGTGATCATCTGTGCAAAGGTTACAGGGAAACTTCACCTTACGTCTTTCTCGATTTCCCTCTCCAACATTATTACTTATCTTCTCATCATTATTATTATTACTTGTCTTGGGTTTATTACCATTTTTCCCACCCTTATGGTTGTTACATCCTTTATTCTTATTCCCTCTTGGTTGTTGGTTACCATTTGGGTTGGCTAACGATTGCACTTAGTGTACATCCATCGACTGAGTGAGGTTGGAGGACACATACGAGGTTGGTCCTCCTACAGACTGGCTTAAAGACAACTCTTTCAACTGGTTTGTCACCGAGTCTGCAGACTTTACATTAGCGGAACCTACGATGTCGTCGGCATTAGGTCCGAGATTTTTCCTAAGGTCATAAGTAGACCGCGGTGCATCAGGAAGAAGGTGGTATAACATCCCAGACTGACCATATATCAAATCTGATTGTTGGGCCCTAAACATTGATTCTTCTTCAGTGGTAACCACGGAAGTAGCAACATCCTTCAAGATAGGAGGGTGCAAAGACTTAAGAAACCATTCTAAAAGAAAGGACTGGGGTATAGGGGTCTTAATCGACCTCTTCCGTCTACGTCACTCCTGGATATGGTCTAGGATATGAGTGGCGGTGTCTTGGAGTAAAGTAGGCAAGAGCTCTAAGCCAACATCATAAGGGGTGGGCAACTGAAAGTGGTTAAGAAAGACTATCACCAACTGACTAAAAGTCTCATATGCCCCATTTGGTAGCTCGATATACCATTTCACGACAACTCCGATGAGGGTGCGTTGAAATAATCTCAAATGAATAGAATCGTCATTGAGTTCGATGAGCACCAAAGGTGAAAGGTCGTGACGTGATCACCAGGATCCTCACCATTCTTACCCTCAAACTTCAGGATTTTCGAAGGAAATTTGGTGGCAACCGGGGGGCATGTAGGATCCTGACTCACAGGGGCATTCATTAACTTAGCCAAATCTAGCAGATTAAGCGTGGCCAAAAAAGGGAGACAGGGTTGTGATATCTGGCCCCAACCTCCCAGGAAAGATTGCGCTTGCGGATTTGCAGCCCTCCAGGGTTCTGGTAAACACCATGGCCCTATTCGGCATTATAAGGCCCTCCTCCGAGCTGATTCATATAAGGTTGGTTGGGCATCATTCCAGCTAGAATGTTCTCTTGAGGGTTATAGAAATTGCCCCCAGTCGGATTACATGCAGGTTGGGGTTGCCCAGAGTGTGAAACTGACCTCCTCCAGGTTGGAAACCAAAGGATAAGGGTGGATTTGTCATTCCAAAAGCATTGGTCGGAATCTGCGTTGAGGAGGTAGGATTGTAGGACGGAACTTGAGCCGAAGCTTGTCCACCAAGTTGACTGTTCCACCAAGAAGTATGAGGATTGGTCCCAGGGTTAAAAGCAGGCACACCTCCCATATTATGAGTCATTTGAGGGATTTGAGATCCACCAAATGAAAAAGGAGTGCAGGGACGTGTATTTCCCCCAAGCCCAATGCTAGCAATAGGGCCAGCAACTGGGATGGAGCTCGAAAACTGCCAGGTGAAGTTAGGCATACCATAAGAAAATGGACTAGAAGCCATAGGGATGGATTGAACATTGTAACTCGGTGAGTGGCCAAAAGACCGAAAGGGGTTCGAGGCAGTAGCCTGAGCATTAACTATAGGCCAGGCCATAGTAATGATAGGTACCTTCGACACTATGACCATGGAGGTTGCAGGAGACGAAGGTGTGCCATTAACTATAATAGGTATGGGAGTTGAAGGGCTCCCATAATTCTGAAGACCAGGTTCAATACTCATCCTTGTAGAATCACAAGTTTGAACGGTGGATGTGTGTGTACCACGTATAATGACTCTATGCTTTTTAGAAGGCAAGGACATGAAATCCAGTGGTAACTGTAACAAGCGACGGGACCGGCAGAGAGGCTAGTCCGACTCCACAATGACTTAAGACTCTAAAGATAAAAATATATCATAAGGCCAACTAGTAAGCAAAGAGCACACCAAAAGTCAAATGGCCAAAATGCATGCAAATGGGGTAAAGTGGTTGAGTGGTCTCCCCCCCTAAAGAAGTTATGTCTCGTCCAAGAGGGACCTGAGACTCCTTGCTAAAGATCGGAGGTAATAGAATTAGTTATAAGGGCCCTCATGGGATTAACAACCAGTCGATCAGATCCCCTCGGAGAGGTAATCCTTCATAAAGGTTGTGTGTTGTCCGACCCTTATCTGACCCAGGGTACCTGCAGAATAACCCCTGCAAGTAACCTATGAGACACCGAAGTCGAACAACTAATAAACCATTGTATAATCGATGCACAAGCGAGCAGTCGTAAGTCCGGATCACCGTATGGGCAGGGTAACAAAGCCCGAAACCTTGAAAGCACCGCCTCTCATGGAGGTATGGGCACTAGCAAGATCCCCAAATACGAATAAATCCACAGAAATATCTCTGACGCTAGGCGAGTATCCGGGGGATATCTCTTCAACCAACTTCGCGTGACCTCGTGATTAACTCCGGTGTGAGCGGAGCCTCCTGATCTTACCAATTATACAATGGATTTCTGAACTCCCTTTCTCATACACATATGTTGATTTAATTGCCTTGGAGAAGTTTACTCACAAAATCCTATTCCAAGGCACTAAATCCTAGGCTAGTTTGTGCACCCTAGAAAATAAAATCGTTACTAATAAATTTTAAATTATAGTGTTGATTTTATGGCCATGATTACTCAAAAAGGTATGGTGATGAAACTCATGGTATTATGACTCTGCAAGAAAAGTAAATATGGAAACAATGCAAAGTCCTAACTTTAACTTTTAATGTATGATATGCTTCTAAAAATGATGCAATTCTCAAATTCAACTCTGCAATTCAGAAGTAAAATGCAATCTTTCACTATATGCACTAAACTAATGATAAAAACTCAAAGACAAAAATGCCAAGCAATGCTAAATACCTTTTTTTTTTGTATTTTTAATATATCAACACTGAAAAATGCATGGACTGAAAAGTAACTTGACATATAGACCTACTGTGTATAAAAGAGAGATAACTCAAGCAGGATATCAAACAATGAAACACCCAACCCAATGTACAAGGACAATAAAAATGAAAAGATGAAGAGAAAAACTTCGCCCAAAAATTCAACCAAAAGAGGGTTTCCTGTCATCCCACAAGCACTCAACAGGCACTACAGAGACCTAAGAAGGCTCAGCAAGTATCAAATCCCACCCAACNGTTGATTTTATGGCCATGATTACTCAAAAAGGTATGGTGATGAAACTCATGGTATTATGACTCTGCAAGAAAAGTAAATATGGAAACAATGCAAAGTCCTAACTTTAACTTTTAATGTATGATATGCTTCTAAAAATGATGCAATTCTCAAATTCAACTCTGCAATTCAGAAGTAAAATGCAATCTTTCACTATATGCACTAAACTAATGATAAAAACTCAAAGACAAAAATGCCAAGCAATGCTAAATACCTTTTTTTTTTGTATTTTTAATATATCAACACTGAAAAATGCATGGACTGAAAAGTAACTTGACATATAGACCTACTGTGTATAAAAGAGAGATAACTCAAGCAGGATATCAAACAATGAAACACCCAACCCAATGTACAAGGACAATAAAAATGAAAAGATGAAGAGAAAAACTTCGCCCAAAAATTCAACCAAAAGAGGGTTTCCTGTCATCCCACAAGCACTCAACAGGCACTACAGAGACCTAAGAAGGCTCAGCAAGTATCAAATCCCACCCAACAAACACTAGACCAAGCAAACAGGCAAGGAATAAGTGTGTACGCGACTGTTTTTGCAAATAAAGCGTATATACGCAGCTTGCAGTGAGACAGACCGCGTATGTACGCGACTGTCAAGCAAAAAAAGGAGTGTATATGCTTTGAAACAAGGCCAAGCAAGGGAAAAAGGCTGAAAACTCAGACTCAGTGTGAACAAGAGCTGTCAAGCAATGACACGACAAGAACCACAATAGAAACGAGAGCAATCTAAGGAGAAAAGTACTTTAAACCCTAGGAAAGAAGATTCTTCCCCAGTGGAGTCGTCAATTCTATTACAAGGAAAATCTCTCTATGGCTAGGGTGAACCACAACAGACAGGTATAATTGCAGAAATCAACTCAATTCCAACATATGCTATATAAACTAATGTGCAAGCAAGGTAAGAAAGAGGCATACCTCGTCCAAATGTTTGATGATGTCCACCGTTGAGCACTGCGACCCAAAGATTTATACCTACAACAAGTTCTCAACAAACAAGCACAACAAACATATAGCGATAATATAAAAGGTTAGCACATTAGATAGCATAATCCATTAATATACAAAACAAACAGGCCCATGGAAAACAATTCATATATTTGTAAGATATCAATTGGATGAGAAATGAGTATTTCTATTAATAAATGATCAGCATAAGTGAAACTGTTACATTCTTCCATGTCGGCACGGTTCAGAACCAAGAAACCGAGTTCCTTCCAACTGGGTCCCCACCACTTCAATCCTCCACCAACGACAAGCTCATATAAGGGAGACAAAGGTTCTCCATCAAATAAGGGAAGAGCTTGGGGGTTGAACACTGAGTTCAGACTTAAAGGACAAAGGGATGCAGACTCAATAATGAAGTAATAATTTCTCCAGAGCAACTTTGCTCTCAAAGTTGAATTCTCTCTCATTTTCATAGCTAGGAATTGGCTTCTTTATAGCCTTCAAAATACAACTGAAGGGCCGAGTCAGAACGTTTCCAGTATATGGAAGGCCAAGGATCAAAGATCTCCTGTCATGACATGGAAACCCGACATTTAATTTTGATTTTCTGGCACAAATCCCAATGTACACGGGTTGTAGTGGAGCAGCCAGCGTATTCCATGTTGTATAACTTTCAAGGTGCATACTAGTGGAAAAATATTTATTTTTGTCTTTGGATTTATCAATTAGGGAAAGTAAGTCTGCATGGGGGAATGGAGTAAGGCCCTCTCTGCAAGACTGCATAGGGTGAGGCAAATATTTCTCTAACAAGAAGTTCTCTGGAACGACGAAAGGAAGTTTCCTCATGGAAGGTCACATCTCTACTGACCTCTATGTACTTTTTCCCTGGTACATAGAATCGATATGCTTTTGAAGTCTCATTGTACCCCACAAAAGTGTCTTTCTTTCTAGAGGGCTCTAACTTAGTCCTCTTTTCTTTTGGTACATGAATGTAGACAAGACTACAAAAAATTCTCTAACTGAAGGCTTTTTACCCATGAAGACTTCTTCCAGAGTTTTCTCTTCCAAAGCTTTATGAGGACATATGTTCTAAATATAGACTGCAGTACTTCCAGCTTTGGCCCAAAGAGACAATGGCATATCTTGATCATACATCATAGCTCTTGCTACCTCACAAATTGTCATATTTTTTTTTTCTGCAACCCCATTTTGTTGGGTCTTATAAGGCACGGTCAACTCCCTCTTAATCCCAGAAGCTTGACAGAGATCATCATACTTGTGGCAGTCAAATTATTTTTCATTGTCTGTTCTGAAAACACAGATATGTCTACCTGTCTGATTCTCAACGAGATTCTTAAAATCCTGAAATTTACTGAAAGGTTCATCTTTTGTTTTCAAAAAATAAATTGAGGTTTTACGAGAGCAATCATCAATGAAATGATATAATAAAGAAAATCATTCATGGACGGAGCAGTCATAGATCCATAGAGATCAAAATGAACAAGATCTAAGATACCATTAGTTTTCCTATTACTGTGAGGGTAAGCTTTCTTTGTATTTTTACCAAGAGCACAGCCTCTACAAATACTATCATGCTCAAAAGCAAAAACCAGCATACCTATTACCATCTTTTGCAAACCTAGGAGAGCATCATAGTTNTGAGATGTCCAAACCTTTTGTTCCATAGTTCACATGGGTTGATCATCTCATAACATAATGCTTGAATAACTTGACCAGTGACTTTGTAAAGTCCACCTTCTTGAGCTTCGATTGTCATGGTTGAGCTCATACTTTGATTTGAGGGCCACATAAGAGCCTTTCCTTTGGAGAAGGCTACTATGTACCCTTTACTTTCTATAACTGTAACTGAGATAAGATTTTTCTTTAATCCAGAAACATAAATAATTTTTTCAGTATGAAATACATTACCTGATTGAAGCTGAAAATATGTTGATCCAATTCCTTTGATGGCATAAGTGTCATCATCACCCAATTTTACCTTCACATTGAACTTCTTATCTCGATAGTTCATAAGGTTTTGTTTGAAGCATGTCATGTGCTTGGACGCCCTGCTGTCCACTAACCATATTTCTTATAATTTGGTGACAACACCAAAGTGAGCTGAAACAAGATAGCTTTCTCTGCGTTGTTCTTCTTCTTTAGTAACAACTCTAGTTCTCTTTCTTTGAGGCTCTTCTTCCTCAGTTGCAACTGAAGCATGGAACCCGCCTTTATGTTTCTGCTACGAAGGAGGGCTCATGTAGTCTTTTGCATAATGACCTAGCTTGTTACAGTTAAGGCATCTTACTTTAGATAAATGAGAGTGAGAGTGAGAGTGTTTACCTTAAGGTTTCTTACCTTTTCCTTTGTGCTAAGGAAACCTCTTCCATTTCTTGGCTTTGGTTGAAAGAGCATGGTCTTTCATCGATGAGGGTTCATTTCTTCTTTTAAGTCTGTCCTCTTCTTCCAAACAATCATGCCATAATCTCTTGAAGTTGGGTTGAACTTCTCTTACATTCAGTGATGAGAGAAATGTCTCCCATGATTCAGGAAGACCATCTACTGTTGTTTGTACAAGGTCATCATCATCTACTGCAACTCCAATTGCTGCAAGTTGATCTCTTGTTTGGGAAATTTTGGGAAAGAATGAAGAGATGGTTTCATCCTCTCCCATCTTTAATGTACGTAGTTGTTTCTTTAAGGTCCTTTTCTGAAATGGGGCTTTCTTTTCATATAAATTTGCTAGGGCATCAAAGCATTCCTTAGTTGTCCTTAAATGAGAAATAAGAGGCATCATGTTGTCTTTAACTGAGCCAAAAATGACCCTCTTGTTTTTGGCCTGCTTCTTCTTATAGGCTTCTCTTCCTGTATTTAAAGTAGGTTCTTCCAATACCCTGGTAACGAGCTCATCCAAGTCACCTTCTTCTAGGATGTTAAAGACCCTAGCCTTCTAGGAATTGAAGTTCAAAGCCCCTTCAAGCCTATCTTATGCTTTGCCTGAAGATGAAGCCATACTGAAAATTCTTTACATAAGAGATCCGATACAAAACAAACGCACTATTGATTTGGAAAACAAACCCTTAATAGTGGATCTACACAGGCTCAAAAGTCTACCACAAATGAGCTCTTTTCACGCCCTAAGCTCTGATCCCATGTTAGAATTTAAGGGCAAAATGTGAACTAGCTAGGAACAAAACTAATTTTAATTAATTTCTATTTATTTGCTATTGTAATTCTGGATCAGCAACACATTCAAAATTTCTAATGTAAAATCTAATAGCATGAAACAGTAACTGACAAAATATTTATATAAGCATTACCTTAGCTGAAATAGGAACCAAGATTACCTGATATGTTGTTGTTATCCTCTTATATGTATGCTCAGAAAAAGCTTTAAGGGATCATTGATCAAACCCTCAGGGTAGATCTTATCATGATCTTTAGAACAAAATTGCCAAGAAGAACCTTTTAGGGTAGTGGACCAGAAAACTGACCAGCTCATTGAGAAATAAAATGCCAAGTCAACATCAAGTAAATAGGGCTAAGAACAGAATACCACTATCTAACCTAGTGGTTGAAAGGAGACCTCAAAACAACCCTAATACCTTTGGTCCAAAAAAATACAAAAGTTGCTACAACAAAGGAAGAAAAAATCCGTAGTTCCAGGGTAGCCCTTTCAAATCATGTTCAAAATACTAGGGCTGCAAGTAGATAAGATAAGGCATCATACACAGGTGGCACCAACAAAAATGAGGACAAAAAAAACATACACAGGGCAGCGCCAGCAAGGAGATGAGGGCAGCGACAACATACGCAAGCGGTACCAACAGAGAAGAGTACAACGACAACACACACAGATA
Source organism: Picea sitchensis (assembly GCA_010110895.2). NCBI lineage: Eukaryota > Viridiplantae > Streptophyta > Pinopsida > Pinales > Pinaceae > Picea > Picea sitchensis. Next base: position 108,081 of record SNQJ01S0033269.1, read on the forward strand.
GTACCAGCAGAGAAGAGGACAATAACAGTAGGAGGTTGGATAGATTAAGCCCACAGTGGCTTAACACACCTAGAGAACCTATCCTAGAGGAGCCACAACCACTCAACAATCTTAACAAATAGGAACCGCAAAAAACCTCAGATCAAAAACTCGGATATAAAAGAGTGTGAATGAGTTGAGTGAGGATAGGTCTCTTTAATTTATATTTTTTGTGGGTAGGTTAGGGCTAGCTCATTAGACTTAAATTTAGGGTTAGGTTTCTACCCTACAAATTAAACAATTAAACAAATAATATTTTATAATATTAAATGTTAAATTACAAAAGTCAACAAGGAAGATAACAAGTCAAGGAGATGGGTATAAAAAAAGGCAACTAGCTTTCTTTAGGAAGAAGCAAGAAATCGAACCAACACCCAAACAACAATTAAACTGGGGCGTAACTCAAACCAGGGGTTCCAAAACAATAAGACAAAGTCAACAGGTAAGTTCTTCTTAAATGGCAGAATGCCCACATGAGTCTCATGATATAACTTATAAGCTTTTGTCATCCCAACATACGAAGAAGGTTAATGATGTGATCATGCCCTTTTTCTTAACTGCTCCTAGGTTTCATGGACCATCCTAGGAGAGAAGAGGGTCACACATTATCTCGGCTTGGTACTTAACTAAGAAACTGCATGGTCCCAGACCAGGATACCCCAGAACACATCTGGGGGGCCTAGATCACAACTAGGGTCTTATCCACCAAGGTACACAACCAAGGATCAATCCAAGCACCAAGCAAGGATTCCCTAGAACACATTCAGGGACCCTAGAACACATCTAGGAACTTATACCATCAGACTGATTGGTCATTGACCAAGAACCCCAAAAAAACACTGGGGGCCCAACTAGGGTCTTTTGCCATGGCTCTAACTGCTTGGTCCCAAACCAAGAACCCCAGGAGTGTACTGGGGGCCCTAGATCACAACTAGGGTCTTTTCCATCCTCCCGGATAATGGCTCTTGCAGATGCATTAATTTTAATAGAGGGAATGTTGAATAATA
>SNQJ01S0033270.1:10992-30653 GCA_010110895.2 Picea sitchensis
TGTGTGTGTGTGTGTGTGTGTGTGTGTGTGTGTGTGATAAATTATAATCTATAAGATATATTAGATTATAATCCATATATTACTCTATATGTGAGATCATATTTGCATTAATTTATATTATATCCAGATATATTTATATATCAATATCAACTTGAAGAATATGATTCATAGTAACATTTAGATTATATTCATAATTTACATGAATCAATGATGGATCATATGTTAGATTAAATTTAGTAATTCATAATGTGTATAATCTGGACCTATCTATTGACTTATTCGTGAATGAAGGTTCTTTTTGAATTGGGATTTTTTTTAGGGTCTTATGATGGGTTTTATTATGTTGATATATTTTTGAAAGCAATAAACAACTATAAAAACAATGAAAATCAGAGTATAATATTTGAATAATTATTACAAATTTCAATAATATTCCTAAATAATTATTAAGATGAATATTAAATCTAGATCTATATCAAAATTATGTTAGAGGAACAACCTTCTTTTAGTTGTTAATTTTTAGAATATTTTGATTCCCTAGAGATTTCAAATTTAGCACTAGCTATTGCATATTTATTATGTATCATATAAATATACAAGATTGTTTTTTAATGAGTCTAATATGACAAAAGTAGTCAAGTTTTGGACATCCATCTATTTTGAAATTGTTTCAAATGTAAAGTAACAAGAAGTATATTAGGATTAAATATATTACTGAGATAATAATTCAATATGAAGAGGCTTTTCAAGATATATAATTATGATTTAAGATATACAATTCTACTTTAATCAAGTTATAAAAATGAAAAATGTTTCAAAATTCAAGAGGTTTGGGTTTATACTATTGATATGTTCCAATCATGGAAACTAAAAGAGAATACATTATCAACCATTGAATACTTGCATTGATTTCAACAATGATATAATAAAAAACAATAGGGCATATTGATTTCATTGATGATATTAAAAATACGATTTAGAAAAATAAGGGACTTGAAATGATTTCAACAATGATATAATACAAAACAATAGAGTGCATTTATTTTAGAGATAGTATGATTTAGAACAATTAGTTGCTATGATTTTGATAATGACATAATGAAAAAGAATACAATGCATTGATTTAAGTGATGAGACAATTATAAATAAATTAGAACAATTAATTGCATTGATTTCAACAATGACATAATGCATTTTTTACCTCGAAGGGAAAAATATTATAGACTGCGTGGGGACTAGGGAAAACAACAAAAAATCATGCCGAGATTCTAGCAATCTACCTGGGTATGAAGCTAATTAAGGGAGATCGACCCTTGAGAGTCCTTGTCATAGGGGCCTCTAATTTGATTATAAAGGGTTTGCATAAAAAAACTAAAATAATGCATCCACACTTGCAAAGAACTTGACAAACAATCCATAATGAGGGGAAAAAGTGTAACACTACAGGTTTTGAACCCCCCATTTTAAATAATTTATTGTTACGACGTTGAGAGGCTTGAGTGCCCAAACAATTATTAAAGGGCCAATATGCCCAAGAAATGTAATGTTTCGATCATCATTAATAATAAACACATCGTTGGTTGCTAGACAAAAAAGGACTAGAGATATAGGGGGCTATGATTCCACAAGAGAGTGGGTTTGGGACGCTAGATGTTTATTCCTATGTTAATTACCGTTTTTCCTAAGGGAGGGGATCGGTTATGTGAGCTTCTTGGGGAGGCCAGGAGGTCCTTGATTTCCCCGTGAAATACTTAAACCCTCCCCTGGTCCGATTGTGGGGGTTGGTCATTGGATCGTTTGTTCCGTCACCTTTGAGTTACCCCATTCTTTCCCTCACGCACTCCATCACTCAACTACCTCCTCCATCCATCCTCATCTACGTCTTGGTCTTAGGAAGGGGGACCGAACTGCTGAACAATTATCCACAGTATAGTTGGTTGTAATGGTCGTTGGTGTGATCTAGTCATTCCTTGAGGCCTGCATGTCTGAGATGCAGTGGTTTGTGTCCAGCGTTGCTCACAAGAACGAGTTTTGAGAGTTCCAGCATTGAGATTCTGGACCAGTTGCGTTGGAGACACGAATAAGGAGAAGGACTTCCTAAGCGACTGCATGATAGATAAAGGTGGAGGTTCGTTCTCTCGGGTGGTGCAATATGGGTAGAAGAGAGTTGGGTACTTGGATTGGTGTGGGTGTTGGAGAGCCTGTGAGAGATTTAGGGAAAATTGGTTTGGGGAATCCATGTAACACTCTGGAACTGTCCTTGTGGATTCATAGCCCTGGATGGGGGGTGACACTGTTGTTGATATTTGGAGCGGTAGTGTCTACGGTTGGGTGGAACGTCCTTGGTTTGCAACTAGTTGGTGTCATCTTTCATTAAGATAAGTGCTTTCTGTTGCGATGCTATTATCTGGGTATGAATGCTTTTCTGTTGTATATTTAATTATCGTTAATTGAATCTTTAGAATATGCATGCTCGTTGGATATTGTTGCGCATGTCATTATTTTGTTGTCTTATGCATCCTTAATAAACAAAGAAGGTATCGATATGAGAATGAATTCCAAGGGTGGGCTTGCAGATAGCATACCCCGGCCTGTGGTTAGTCGGGTATGTTACAGTTTGGTATCAGAGCTTCTGGTTGAAACATCAGGTCAGTATGGGCCAGGTTTGTTGGTCATAGTCTCGTGGTCGAGATCAAACTCTAACCATGAAGTCGAAAATCTCAGGAGGAATGGCATTGCAGAATCTATGCAGGAGACGGAATGTCATAGATCCTCTATAGGGGTTCAAAGGATTGTGATCGTCCCCTTCGAATTAGGGAGCAGTCACCATTGTAGGATCAAGAGAGATCTGAGATCGTTGGATCAGAGGAGAGGTGAATCTAGGCCACCTGACCCCGAGGTAAGTGCATGGGCTTTAACCCTTTGGAAGTGCACAAGGTAATGAATCTCGCGAAGTCCAAGTTCGCGAAAGGATCACAATCATTGATCGAAGGAAAGTGTGGACCATTGATCTGGTCCCGAAGAATTTCACGAGATGCGAAATCCCGATTTGCGAAGGGGAGAAAAGAACTGTTGGATTGTGGGGATTGTGGATCGTCGATCTGACTCGAGCGCAAGTTTAGGAGTTAGAAGAAGGGAGACAAGAAATCTTCCGACAACGCGAAGCGCGAAGTCGTGAAGAGATCGAGAGATTGGCCCCAGGTCATAGTGAGGGGTCACATTGATGAAGGTTAAGGGAAGGAGCTAACTTTCACTAGGCTCCAGTTTGAGAGTTTGGAAGTCAAGAGAGTCAAGGTTGGCTCATATGCAAATACCTGACACACGAAGTTACGAAGCTCCCATGAGGTCACATTGGTGAAGGATAACAGAGGAGCTAGAATGCACTAGGCTCCAAGTCAGGAGTTCGAGAGCCAGAGAGTCGGGTTCGGCTCATATGCAAACACCTGACACGTGAAATCGCAAAGCGCCTTTTGGTTAGGCGAGTGGTCACAACCATGTGTTCTAGTCGTGGTCACCTAGGTAGGTGGTTTTAAGGAAGCACTTGCACACGATGAAATTATGTTTCAACCCAGGGATAATAGGACACTATTATTTTCGAAGAATGGGGATATGATCTCCATGAAAAAAAACAAGAAAGAGACCTGTAGCACTGTTTGACAATTTTATTTTTTTATCATACGCATAATTCTAACAAAATGGTTGCTTGCACATTTTGCAGAATTAAGGGGCTTAAGCACATCAACTCAGGATGCGTATTGAGGAAATGGAAGAAGGCGAGGGAGACTTTAGTTATGATAAGGAGGTTGAAGGCCAGAATACCAGAGTTGGTGATGCCGAGACAGATTCCAACTGACGCAAGGGAAAAGGAGAGCAGGAAACGTTGATAGAAATGGTAAGAATCCTGAAGATGGAAGTGCAGAGATACAAATAAGACAATGAGAGACTGATAAGAGAGAAAAGTCAGATAAATGCTCGAGTGTTGCAGAGATTAGATCAGTTGTAGAGGAAAACGAAGAAGGGATCAAACTCAAGGAAAGAGGAAGAAGGCAGGTGTCATGAAAGAAGAAATGCGTGTGGAAGAGCTGGTTATTCCAGAAGTGCTAGCAGAGCTCAAGAAAAATGCTCACCTCCTCACTCAGAAATAAATTTGTATGCATCGGATGATCCCATAAGTAGTACAGAAGTGTCCCCTATCAGACAACAAAGAAGGAAGCAAGAGGTAGATACTTTGCAAGGAGAATTGATGAAGCTCAAGCCACCTTCCTTCGATGGTGAAAGAGAAAGGGAGGATGATGTCGAAGCATGGTTTCTTGGGATCAAAAGATATTTTCAGTTGCATAACTATTCATCAAACCTGGAAGCTAGGATTTCCACCTACCATTTACATGGGAAAGCTGCAATGTGGTGGGACCAGCTGAAGTAAGTGGAACATGTTAATGAAAGTAGGATCACTTGGAAGCAGTTCAAGAAGTGCTTCTAGAAGGAGTACCTCTCAGAGCATTTCTATGAAAAGAAAATGCAGGAATTCTTTGAACTCGAGTTGGGAAGCATGACTATGGAAGAGTACGAGAAGAAGTTCTTGGGATTGTTAAAATATGTGAAGTTCATTTCTAATGAGAAAGTGAAAATACAAAGATTTCTAAGTGGGTTCCCAACCTTTTATAAGGAAAAGATCAAGTATGATGATCCTAAGACCTTGACTGAGGCCATCAGGAAGGATAAATACCTATATGAGCAAGGCCATGGAAGAGAATCTTTGCAGAAATCTTGGAAGGACAAGAAGAATGAGAAATCTGATCAGAGGAGGAAAGGATTCAAACCCTCCTTCAACAGGAATGAGCCTAATAGAAATCATCAAGATTAGTATGCTAAGGGGGATTCCAAGAAAGAAGATCCCTTGGGAAAAAGGGGAAAACCACCAATCCAATGCTAGGGATGCAAGGAATATCACCTGTACAATCGGAGATATGGGAATAATCTATGCATCTTTAAATGATCGATAAGCAGAGTATCGGTCCAATATGATCGAGGTGGAAGGTAAGATCATAAATAAGCCTATTACTATTTTGATTGATTCAGTAGAAATTCATTGTTACATTGATCCTAAGATAGCGGATAGATTGCATTTGGAGAAAAGTAAACTTGGAAAGGCGATTTTGGTTCAGTTAGCCACTGGAACCAAAAGAAGAATCCATGATATGGTCAGAAGTTGTTCCATAAGTCTTAATGGCATGAATACTAGTACTGATCTGAATATCATACCATTGGGGTCTTATGATGTTCTGATTGGTATGGATTGGTTGGACAAGCATCATGTTGTCCTAGATTTTCATAACAAGACATTTACATGTCTTGATGGAAATGGAAAATGTAGCACTGTGAAAGGAGTTCCATGACCCATCTCTATAAGGGATATTTCGACCTTACAACTAAAAATTTTTTTTAGAAAAGGATGTCAATTGTATGAAGCTCACGTGGAAGAGCCAGTTGATTCAAAGGGGCCAAGCCTTGAATATTTCTCGGTACTATAGAAATTTGAAGATGTATTCCAAGAAATACCTGGATTGCCACCAAGAAGGGAGACAAATTTCTCAATTGATTTAGTGCCAGGAGTTGCCCCGGTGTCAAAAACACCTTACAGAATGAGCACACTAGAGCTAAGAGAATTACAAATGCAGTTGGAGGAATTATTGAAGAAAGGGTAAATACGTCCAAGTGTTTCACCTTGGGGAGCACCAATACATTTTGTCAAAAAGAAGGATGGAACCTTGAGGTTGTGTATTGATTTCCGATAGCTAAACAAGTACACTATAAAGAACAAGTATCCTCTACCCCGAATTGATGACCTCTTTGAATAACTAAGGGGAGCAAAGATATTTTCAAAGATTGACCTGATGGCGGGATACCATCAAGTAAGAATCAAGGAACACGACATTCATAAGACAACCTTTAGGACCAGGTATGGACATTATGAATTTGTAGTGGTACCTTTTGGACTGACCAATGCATCAGTTGTCTTCATGTGCTTAATGAATGGCATATTCAAATATTATTTGGACAAGTTTGTCATAGTATTCTTGGATGGCATAATTATCTATTCTAAGTATGAAGAGGAGCATGAACATCACTTAAGATTGGTATTGCAAGTACTAAGAGAAAATCAGTTGTATGCCAAGTTGAGTAAGTGTTCCTTTTATCAAAAGAAGATCCATTACTTGGGATACATTATTTTAGAGCAGGGCATAATAGTAGATCCAAATAATATCGAAACCATTAGAGGATGGCCAACACCCAGAAATGTGTCAGACGTCAGATATTTTATGGGATTAGATGGCTACTACAGAAGGTTCATAATAGGGTTCTCTAAGATTTCTCATCCCATCACTTATTTGCAAAAGAAGGGAACTAAATTTGAGTGGACACTCAAGTGTGAAAATAATTTTAATCTGTTGAAGGAATTACTTACTAGTGTGCCTGTGTTAAAGATTGATGACCCAAATGAAAGTTTTGTGGTATGTACATACGTTTGTAAGGAAGGAATTGGGGGAGTCCTCACACAAAATGGACATATCATTGGATATGAGTCCAAAAAGCTTAAGGAACATGAGAAGAACTATGCCACACATGACTTGGAACTTGCTTCCATTGTTCACGCCTTGAGGATGTGGAGGCATTATCTCATGGGGAATAAATTTGAATTAAGAACAAACCACATTGACCTGAAGTATCTTTTTGAACAACCAACCTTGAATGTCAGGCAAACAATATGGTTGGAGTTTTTAAGTGAATATGACTTTGATATCAAGCATATCAGGGGAAAGGAGAATAAATTTTATGATGCACTTAGTAGAAGAGTGCATATCATGCATGCCACTGTGGTTAGTGTGCATTAATCAGTCTTGAAGAGAAGAATTTTAGATGGTCTTGTTACAGACCAGCATTACCTAGAAGTAAAGGAAAACTTGCAACAAGGAGATGTACAACAGAAAATAAAGGAGTATGAGATAAATGAAGATGGGTTACTCATGCATAAAAATAGAATCTATGTTCCTAGTTCCGAAGAACTGAGGAATGTGNTGTGGTACTGAAGGAAATGCATGATGTTCCTTATGCTGGACATCTCGTATACCAGAAAAAAATTACAACAGTAATAAGTCAGTTCTTTTGGCCGGGAATGAAGAAGGATGTTACTGATTACATCGCTCGATGTATGGAATGTCAGAAGGTGAAGGATGAGCATAGGCACCCAGCAGGTTTTCTGCAGCCATTGCCAATTCCCAAGAATAAATGGGAAGTGATCACCATGGATTTCATCACAGGATTACCTAGAATGAATAAGCAACATGATTCAATCATGGTGGTGGTTGACAAATTAACAAAGTCTGCCCATTTTGTGCATGTGAAGACAATGCATACAACGGCTAATATTGCTGAAATTTTCATGAAGGAAATTGCTAGGTTGCATGGGATATCTAGGACAATCGTCTCGGACAGAGATACAAAGTTTACCTCCAATTTCTGGAGGGGATTGTTTAAAGGATTTGGCACAAATCTAAACTTTAGCACAACATATCATCCCCAAACAGATGGGAAAATAGAGAGAGTCAATCGAATAATTGAAGACATGCTGAGAATGTATGTGATGGATAAGCCATCTAAGTGGGAAGATTACTTACAGGTGGTTGAATTTGCATATAATAATGGGTATCAATATTCATTGAAAATAAGCCCATTTGAAGCCTTGTATGGTAGGAAATGGAATACTCTAGTGATCTGGGACAACCCAATAGATAGAGTGGCACTTGGGCTAGAGTTGCTCAAGGAAATGGAAGACCAAGTGGTCAAGATTAAACATAATTTAAAGGCATCTCAGGATAGACAAAATTTTTATGCAGACGAGAATAGGACAGTTAGAGAATTTAAAGTAGGGGAGAATGTACTTTTGAAAGTGAAGCCCAAGAAGATCTCTTTGAAATTGGGTAGTTGTACCAAGTTGGCAACCAGATTTTGTGGTCCATTTGAAATATTGGACAGAATAGGGCTAGTTGCATACATGCTTGCATTGCCTGCTTCCATGAATGTGCATAATGTATTTCATGTATCTTTACTAAAGAAATATGTACATGATCCTAACCATGATATTGATTGGCATCTGATTCAGGTAGAGACAGAGGGAGATTTTCAGGTTCAGCCAGTGTGGGTATTGGAAAGAAAGGTCAAAATGCTCCGGAATCGAGTTATAGAGCTCGTAAAAGTCCAGTGGACTTGATGTGGTCCTGAAGATGCTACCTGGGAGCATGAAGATTCCATGCGGGCAGAGTACCTGCAATGTTTTGAATAAATTTGAGATTTTGACCTCTATTTTGTATGTGCACTGAGGATAGTGCCAAAATAAGGGGGAGGGGATGTAACACCCCAGGTTTTGAACCCCCCATTTTAAATAATGTATTGTTACAATGTTGGGAGGCCTGAGTGCCAAAAAATTTATTAAAGGGCCAGTATGCCCAAGAAATGTAATGTTTCGATCATCATTAATAATAAACACATCATTGGAGGTTAGATGGACAAGGACTAGAGTTATATGGGGATATGATTCCACAAGAGAGCGGGGTTAGGAGGATAAATGTTTATTCCTATGTTAATTAACTTTTGGCCTAAGGGAGGGGATCAGTTACGTGAGCTTCTTGGGGAGGCCAGGAGGTCCTTGATTTCCCCGCAAAATATTTAAACCTTCCCCTGGTCCAATTGTGGGGGTTGGTCATTGGATCATCTATTCCATCACATTTGCGTTATCCCATTATTTCCCTCATGCACCCCTCACACACTCCCATTCACTCACCTACCTCCTCCATCCATCCTCACCTGCGTCTTTGTCTCGGGAAGGGGGACCAAACTGCTGAATAATTAGCCACGAGATAGTTGGTTGTAATGGTCCCTGGTGTGATCCAATCATGCCTTGAGGTCTACATGTTTGAGATGCAGTGGCCTGTGTCCAACATTTCTCACAGTAGTGAGTCCTGAAAGTTCCAACATTGAGATTCTAGACCAGTTGCACTGGAGACCTGAATAAGGAGAAGGACTGCCTGAGGGACTGCGTGGCAGAGAAAGGTGGAGGTTTGTTCTCTCGGGTGGTGAAATATGGGTAGAAGAGAGATGGGTACTTGGATTATTATGGGTGCTAGAGAGCCTATGAGAGATTTAGTGATAACTAGTTTGGGGAAGCCAAGTAACACTCTCGAACTGTCCTTGTGGATTCATAGCCCTGGCTTGGGGGTGACGTTGTTGTTGATATTTGGAGCAGTAATGTCTACGGTTGGGTGGAACATCCTTGGTCTGTAGCTAGTTGGTGTCATATTTCATAAAGATAAGTTCTCTCTGTTGTGATGTTATTATTTGTGTATGAATGTTTTTCCGCTATATATATTAATTATTGTTAATTAAATCTTTATAATATTCATGCTCACTTGATATTGTTGTGCATGTCATTAATTATGATGTCTTATGCATCCTTAATAAACAAATAAGGTATCGGTATGAGAATGAATTCCAAGGGTGGTCTTGCATGTAGCATACCCCGACTTGTGGTTGGTCGGGTATGTTACAAAAGGTTCAAGACCTTGGAATACTACCATGTTCTCTGTAATCAAAATGAACAAGAAGACACTCAAGATAAATTTGCAAACAACTGTAGCAAAGAGAAGCCAAAATGAATGGGGAAAAATCTGTCATTCACCTTCCATAGAATTGTGCATAGAATTAATACCATTTTCAAAATCCTAATAAGCAATGGAAGATATCAAGGTATAATGAGACAACTCATTCTAAATGGGAGGGAATTGGCCCCACACCCTCCCCATATTTGTATTCATGGTGAGGTAAAGACAAAGGTACCATGTGGTTAATCCATCATCATCTTACAACAAGCCTCAATCATCCAAAATTACTTGTCATACCTTTCTCGCATGGATTGATTTAAGGTATGTTGTGTCACCCTCTCACTAAAATGTGGGGTTTTCCATCACTTTACCTTACCTGCAACAGTTCCATCCTTCTCTACCATCTTTGTGTCAACCTCCACACACGAATAGGAGTTGTCCTCTTCATCACTAGTACAATATGCAATATCCTTCCACCTTCTATAATCATTTCACTTATTCCCTCAGAGTGTGGTGTTTTGGTATCAAGTTATTAATATGGACAACAATGATGCATTCGATGGAGACTTCTTTCGTTCCATCTCTCTTCACCAAGATTCTAGAAATTGTTTTCTATCCCAATTTTGAATTGCAAGTTCCTAGTTGATTCTTATTATGTGGAGTCATAGTTCCCACCCCTATGATTGTGTCAAATGTAAGATGGAAAAATTGGATGATAAATCACAACAATCATCTCTCTTCACCGAGATTCTAGAAATTGTTTTCTATCCCAATTCTGAATTGTAGGTTCCTAGTTGATTCTTATTATGTGGAGTGATAGTTCCCACCCCTATGATTGTGTCAAGTGCAGAATGGAAAAATTGGAGGATAAATCACAGCAACAACAACAAGAATTGGACAATTTGAGAGCCTCTCATACCCAATTGCAACAATAGTTTCAGGAACATGAGGATCATTGTGAAAACAAATTGGCCATCATTGTAAGAGAAGTCAACAAGAATAAAAATCAACTTCATTCTCTCCGATGAAAAGGTCAGAACATTTGTCCTAAAGTCCCATCTCACCCAAATTTTCCTCCCTCAATAGGCTCAATGGATTCCCGCGAAGTACTTCAATCTCAACAACTTCAACTAGCCTCAACACTTGTGTAAGACTCTTCGTATATGGTAGATATAGAGCTCAAACTTAATTAAGAAAGATTCTTTTCAAGGGATGCAGGGGTGCACACAATCTACTCTGCGCAACGCAGTTAGGAATACTACGCACCAAATAGGCTACACAATAGAGTTTCTAAGTGCACTGCTTAGATTGTTGTGCATTGTCAATGCACACACTTAATAAAATGATTTACGAATGAAGAATTAAAATGGTGCTATGCTTAGCACATAAACTCAGAAATAAGACAAAAACTTGACAAAACACAAAATACTTGATATTAATGAACTTCGACGCAGTACGCACAGTTTATAGAATACAATGACAAAATGAACTTCGGCTCTAATACTTCTTCTTATCAATTCTTCAACTATTGTTGGTTCTCTCTACCTCTTTCCTTCTTCTCTGTGCATGATCTGCTTTTCTTTAGTATCTGTTATGCATCCCTCTCTCTTTACTTACTGAAACGACTCAGACTAATATAGACTCCGACTGTGACTTCCTACAAAAGCTAAGACCGAATCAACATTAAACACTACCATAACTACAAATGACTCTTCAACCACTTAATTTAATTCGAGAAGATAGAATTCGACTCCATTTATAGCTCTCTTGTTTGCCAACTGAATTTTGAGTAGACATGTGACTTTGCATTTGCAGACAGTTAGACTATCTGACTGATATTTCGGCTACTGATAGATTTTGACTGACAGACAAATTGGCGGAGACGTGAAAATCTCACCAACTTGCAATTACAATTTCCAACACTCCCCCTTAATTATAAGTTGGTGGGATTATAAAAGAAAATTTCATCAAAAAATTGAGTTTTCATTTTTCTATCACTCATATGTTACTGCACAGACTCCCAAACTACTACATAGATGCTAAAATGCATCTCTTGCTAAATCCTTTGTAAAAATGTCTGCAATTTGTTCTTTTGACCTGCAAAATTCTAAGCAAATCTCTTTGTTATTCACCAATTCTATGATGAAATGATACCTTGTATCAATGTGCTTGGTTTTCTTGTGAAACACATGATTCTTTGATAACATGATGGTTGAATTGTTGTCACAGAAAACTGTAGTTGGTTCCTGTTGTTCTTGCAACAAATCTTTTAACATCCTTCTCATCCATATTGCTTGAAAACTTACGCTTGTGGCTGCGATGTACTCTGCTTTTGATGAAGAAAGTGTCACTATGGGCTGCTTCCTTGATGCCCATGATACCATACCTATTCCAAAATGAAATGTGTACCCAGAGGTACTTTTCCTGTCATCAATATTGCCTCCACAATCACTTTCAGTGTATCCAATGAGTTTGAAAACTTCTGAAGCGGAGTACTTTATGCCAAAATCTTTTGATCCATTCACATATCTGAGGATTCTCTTTCCTGCTTTCCAATGTGATTCTTTTGGATTTTCCATGAACCTTGAGATTAGGCTCACTCCATACATAATATCAGTTCTTGTCACTATTAGATACATAATACTACCTAACATTCTTTTAAACAGTGTCAGATCCACTTTGGACCCTTTATCTTCCTTTCTTAACTTCAGTCTTGTTATGTCAAGTGTTGGTGTTGATTTTGAGTTCACCATATTGAATCTCTTCAATATTTCATGTGCATACTTGGACTGTGAGATAAATATACCAGTTTTGGACTGGTGCACTTCTATTCCCAGAAAATATCTCATAAGCCCCAAATCATTCATTTCAAATTCGTCCTTCATGAATGACTTGAAATCTTCTATGCCAAAATCACATGTAAATATCAAATCATCCACATATAAACAAACAATTAACACATTACCTTGCTGATTTGATTTGATGTACAGTGTTGGCTCATTTTCACTTCTCTGAAATCCATTTTGAGTGAGATAGGAATCTATGCGACTGTATCAATCTCTCAGAGCTTTCTTTAATCCATACAGTGCTTTCTTTAATCTGTATACTTTGTCTTTTTGTCTTGGAACCTCATAACCTTGTGGTTGTTCCACATATACTTCTTCTTCTAAGTTTTCGTTCAAGAATGTTGACTTTACATCCATCTGATAAACTGGCCATTTGTACTGCACGATAATTGCTAACATTGTTTTGACTATGTCCATGCACGCAATCGGTGCAAACGTTTCAATGAAATCAATTCCAAGTTGTTGTGTAAGGCCTCTCTCAACTAATCTTGCCTTGTACTTCTATACTTTTCCTTCTGCATCTTGCTTGGTTTTATAAATCCACTTGACACTTATGAAATCCTTGTTAGCAGGTACATCTACCAATTTCCATGTTTGATTTCTCTCTATGCATCAGATTTCTTCATCCATGGCTTATTCCCATACATCCTCTTTGACAACTTCTTCAAAAGTTAATGGATCATCTATTTGTGAAAACAGAGAAAAAATTGAGAATGAATTTGCTGCATCTTCATTAAAGATGTCGCATAGACTTCTTTTCTTTCTTGGTAACAGACTTGCCAATGTTATATCTAGAGATGTCGAAGTACTCGGACTGCTTGATGTTGTTTTCTTCTCTCTAGGTGTAGACTGTGCACTTGTTGTTCTTACTGGAGTATTTTGCACGGTAATTTGCATTGCAGTGCTAGGTGTAGACGGAACTGCGCATTGCCATGTGTATGGTGTTTTCACCACTTCATCCTATGTGTCATCATGCTCCATTGCATCAATTATCTTTACTATATTTTATATGGTTCCATCCCATGCTTCATTCTCTACGAACTGAACATCACGACTGATTATGACTTTTCTTGAGACAAGGTCATATAGCTTGTATCCTTTTGTCTCTTCAGAATACCCAACAAATATACATTTATTTCCTTTGTTGTCCAACTTACTCCTCAGTTCATCTAGAACATGTGTGTATGTGATGCAACCAAAAACTCTTAAGTGCGCCACATTATGCCTTAATCCTATCCATGCTCCCTCAGGAATTCTATTCTTCACACTCTTTGTTGGACATTTGTTCAAGATGTATACTGTAGTTTCTACTGCCTCAACCCAATACTCATTTGAAAATTGTTTGGCTATCAACATACTACGCGCCATTTCCATGATGGTTATGTTCTTTCTCTCTACGACACCATTCTGCTGTTAAGAAACAAACATCAATATAGCATAGAAAAACCTCAGGAAAAGTACTCAACGCCTTGAAAAAGAGATAATTTCAGATAATAAGCCTCTTCGAGGAGGCAACCTCCTTTTACCCCACTTAAATGTTCAAGTACAAGATGATTCAAAATGATAATAAGCCCTTCAAGGGGCAACCTCCTTACCCCACTTAAAATGTTCAAGTACAAGATGATTCGTAAATGAAAACGTCTCCTTGGTATATATAGGAGACCAGGAGGTATAATTACAACCAATGGCCCAAAGTTTCCACACATAAATAAAATAACATTACTAATATAATATGCCCCAAATTAAGGGGTAATGAGCCAATAGCTTAACATGCCCTCCCCTTGAGAAAAGTGTTGTCCGTGACGCTTGAGTAACTCGATGCTTCAGAGTAAGACTCATCTTCCCAAGTGGAATCTTCACCGTAGTTTCCATTTAATGAGATACCTAAATGGATCTATTCCTTAGCTCAGCTAATTCTTGTGTCAAGGATGGCTTCAAACTCCAATATGATCTTCTTCCTTCCTTGTCAAGTTTTCGAAATATAGTTTGAACTAGGATCTTGTCACCTAACCTTCTAAGCATGAACATGGTTCCTGGTGTACTGCATACGCAGCCCACCTTATGCCATAGCACCAATCTTTGCAACAATCTTATAAGGTCCATAGTACTTTGGTGATAATTTATTATCCTCTTATCTTGCTTGAGGGGCATCCGTTAGGTTAGTCTTAAAAACACCCACTCCCCTACTTCAAACTTCTTTCACTATGATGTTGACCGCTTGTTGCTCTTTACGCATTTTTGTGCCATGGTCATGTTGTCCTTAAGATTTGGAGAATTTGTTGTTGGATTCTCGATGTGATCTTCCACTGCTTGAACCTTAGGATTTCTCTTTAGAGAAGAAGTGATGGAAGGAGGGTGGTATCCATAAAGTGTCATAAATGGTGTCATTTTGTTGCAGTGTGAAAGGAAGTGTTATACCATTCGTCAAGGGTAACCATTTGAACCATTGTGTTTGTTTATCGTAGACAAAGCAACGAAGGTGTCTTCCCGAAATTTTTCACCATCCTATTGTCCACTCCATTGAGGATGATAATGTGAGCTATGGAGCCACCTATGGAATACCCAAACAAGAAAATAATTCATCCAAAAATGTCCTGAATATGCGGGATCTCTGCCACTTACAACAATCTTTGGGCTGCTATGTAGCTTCGAACCGTCTCCATGAATGTGGTGGCAACCGTACTAGCTTTCAAGGATGAGAGTGCACAAAAGTGTGCATACTTGGTCATTTTATCAAAAATCACCATGATGACACTATTTCCTTCGTACTTTGGAAACCCCGTGATGAAATCCATGGAAACCCTCTCCGGGTGTCGACTTGGGATGATAATGGTTGTAAAATAATTGGGTCTCAATTGTTTCCACCTTTTATTTTGTTGGCAAACCACACATTCTACCAATGTAAAGATTTGAATATTAGTTTAAGGCCATCCCAAAAAAAAAATCCTTCTGACTCTATGGTGGGTTTTCAAAAACCCCGAGTGCACTCCTACTGGAGAAGTGTGCACCCATAGTAACCTTTGTTTGCTGGGAGTTCTTACAAATATGTTTCATCTTTGTACCATAGTGAATCATTTTCCATGTAAATGTATCTCGATGAATCGAATCCCAATGAACCCTTTGAATGAGATTCCACACTTCTTTCGCCATTTTTCCATTCATCCCTTTGTTTCTATCATCCAATCGGTTGGATGATCGATAGCACAAAGAAAATATCTCAACATCTTTATCCTTTCTTGAGAGAGCATTTGCCACAACATTTTGCTTCCCTTTATAGACGACAAAATCATAGCCCAATATATTACTACCCATTTTGTTGTTCTTATGAAGATAGCCTTTGTTCCAAGTAGAAGTATTTAAGACTATCATGATCCTGCTTTTGACCTTGAAGTGCCTACCTATTAGGTAAGGGATCATTTTTCAATGCATGTGGTATTGCCATCATTTCTCATATAAATGGGTTTGTGTAAGTCCCTTCCTGAGTGGTCAATTTTCAAAAGCCATGGTCCTTCCTTATTGCATTAGGATGCACTACCTCCATTCTAAGGCATCACATTCCATAATTAAAGGTTTTTTTTGAAGTCTAAAGTGGTCAAGACAGAGCTTTTACACATCACCTCTTTAATTTGTTCAAAAGATTTAGTTGTCTCCGGAGTCCATGAAAATCAACCCTTCTTAGTTAGTGTCATAGTTGGTGTCATATTCTTCCATAGTTCTAACAAACTTGTAGTAGTAACTGTCAAACCCAAAAATCCTCTTAAGATTTTTAATGTTTTGGGAATCGCTATCCATCATGGCCTTAATCTTGTTAGGGTCTACCTTGACACCTTCATGAGATACAATATGACCCAAATAATCTACCTCCTTTACTCCAAAGAAACATTTGGATGGTTTGGCATATAGTTGTTGCTCCTTTAGTAGTTGTAGCACTTGTCAACATGTTGCACATGATCCTCCCAAGACTTGTCTATGATTAGTATATCATCAAAAAATACTAACACAAATTTTTCAAGGAAGGGTTTGAAAAATGGGAATTCATCAACCCTTGAATGTGGAAGGTGCATTTGTAAGGCCAAAAGGCATGACCAAAAATTCATAATGGCCTTCATGAGTTCGAAATGTTGTTTTGGATATCTTCTTCCTTCATTCTCGACCGATGATACCTCGAACGGAGATCCAAACTTGTGAAATAGATTGATCCATGTATTTGATCTAACAATTCATCAATCAATGGAATGGGAAACTTATCTTTACAGTGATCTCTTGAGCTCTCTATAATCTAGACACATACTAAGGAGCTTTTCATCTTCTTGAATACCATTAACACCGGTGCAGAGAATGAATTTTGTGTAGGTCTAATACCTTTCACCCAACATTCTTCAACCACACTTCACTCGGGCATAAGGGTATCTATATGCCTAATGTTAGAGGAACACTCCCAGAATTCACACTCATGATCGTTGGATTTCGAAAGTGAGACCTTTTGGGAATATATTCACTTTGGAATGTTTATCAATGATCCCTTTGAGATCTTGAGGAATAGATGGCTTAGATGTTTGAACATCTAGTGGAGTATAGTTGTGCAATAATGCCTTGATGCCCTTTTTCAATAATATTTTCAAGCCATTAGAGCTTATCACCTTACCGAAGCCCCCGTGATACCTCTTAACCTTTTCAATTTCTTTCCCTTCCAATGAAATTTTATGAAAAGTTCTTGGAAAATTAAAAGCCACTGCTCCTAATGATTGTAATCATTGGATTCCTAGTACAACTTATGCACCACCCATGGGTATATAGAAATCATTGGACTATTCATTACACATTCCCCACAAGAATTGATCTTATTGTATTTTCCCCGAAAGCAATTGATAGTTCCTCCATCCTAATCATTACTTGAAACCTCGGGTGGTGTTGATATACAAAGCAATTGAGATCTTTTACAATTTATAGTGAATGAAATTATGAGTAATCGCCAAAATCAATTAGGACTATTACCTTTTCTTTGTGATGTATCCCCAATCTTGAGGGGTTTGAGGAGTGCTAATTCCACCCAATGCATTACATGATATCGGAGTCAACTCTCTATCTAAATTGCTTCCACGTTTCATCTTGAGATGGTTCTTGTTCTTGTTCTTTCTTCCTCTTCACAATCTATGTAGAATAATTTCTTCTCACCTCACACTTATGTCCTGCATTGTTGTCTTAATTAAAGCATAAACCTTTTTTACCTTCAATTACAGGTGTCAACCTTGTGGTTGAGGTTTTAGGAGAAGGAGCATTGTTCTCTATAGATGTTAGATATTAGTTCCTTCTAGTAGCCATAGCCATATTTTACTTTCAACATTTCTTTCCAATCTTAAATGCATTCTCCAATGATTTGGGTTCCCAAAGCATGCAACCTCATGTTGAATGTTATCCTTTAAAGTTCCTATGAATACATCAATCAAGTGCTCATCCGAATATTGGTTACCTTTATATTCAATCTTTGAAAGTTCTCAATGTGCTCTCGAACTCAACCCCTTTGCTTGAGATTTATCAATTACAAAGAAGGTATTGCTCTGTATCCTCATAGTGTGCTATAACTTATTCCGTGAAATGACGTAGTGATTTTATGTAGAACAAAGCCATCGATACTCAAACAAATTGATTAGGTTCTAAATATAAAGAAGCAATTGACACCTTTTGTGTATGTGGCACAAAAAGTACGAATTGCTTCATCTAAAGTATCCATGTGATTGGGTCCCAAGCATCAAACTTCCTCATATCAATCTTAGGAACGTGGGTTGGTCTTCAAACCAAAGTTGGAGTTTCTCCATTCTTGGATTCAATTCCTCTTCTTGTGTCCTCATCATGAATTTCACGGATACTTTTCACCCTTTGGGTGTCTTCTCCTCTCATTTAAATTTCTCAATATTTCCATGATGTCCCTTTTTAAATCATCCATCTTTGTATCCAACTTAGCTTCCATTGAATCCATCAACTTAGCTTCCATTGAATCCATCTTAGTATCCAACTTAGCTTCCATTGAATCCATCTTCTTTTGTAGTTCATTTATGTCCCTACACATTTCTTCACCTTCATCAAGAGTCCAATTAGGATTTTCTGGAGGCTTATTTGGTGTATAAGGTCCCTTTTTTGGTGGCATGTTGGCCAAATATCACTTTTGAGTCTTGATTTTGAGGTGGTTCTGCTAGACAATATTTATTATGTTCTATCTCCCAAGTTTCGGCTCTTCTGGGTATGAAACTTTATTTTAGGTAGTTCTCTTATATTTATTCTCTGCAATTCCATAGGTCTTATCAAAATTGGATGTGCCAAGTGGAATTTACGGTAACTTCCTCACAACTTGCCGATTTTTGGCCTTTCTAGGAGATCTCACTTGTATAGAATGCCCCGCACAAAATAATTGATATAAAATTCTGAAACTCGTACCCAAACTACTACAGATTGTCCACGATCCAATGCAACCAGTCCCACTCAATTTGGATACTCTAGCAAGAAGTTATGATTGTTTTACCTGGAACACCTTCTTGCGACTAGTCAATAGGACTAGTCAGATACCCTATCTTACACAAGGTGTATCTACAATTTCAAGATGACCCAAAAGCTGAAATATTTACCACAGATACCTTACTAATTTATGTAAATTTCCTTTGGAGTTCAGGGTCTGAAACATTACAAAAACATTTTTATAGTGAAAATTCCGCAATGACTCATTTCAGGATGATTCCAGAACCCTATCTTGTACAGGCTGTATCTACGAAAGTATAAGGCCTCGGGAGCTGAATTTTGAACCCAACGTACCTTGATCCATATACTAAATATCCTCCAAGTGGTTCCTTCTGAAACGTTGTAGAAAACAATTTATAGCGAAAATTCCACGGTGTCTCAGATGTAGCAGCGAAACCCCAAGACCTTGAGCTTTGATTCCATATGTTAAGAACCAAACATCAATATAGCATAGAAAAACCTGAGGAAAATTACTCAACGCCTTGAAAAAGAGATAATTTCAGATAATAAGCCTCTTTGAGAGGGCAACCTCCTTTTACCCCACTTAAATGTTCAAGTACAAGATGATTTAAAATGAAAATGTCTCCTTGGTATATATAGGAGACTAGGAGGTATAATTACAACTAATGGCCTAAAGCCGACATAAATA
>SNQJ01S0033270.1:35942-58493 GCA_010110895.2 Picea sitchensis
ATCTTCTTAGCATTGGTGTCTGAAATTTCTATCCAAATGTATTGATTAAGAGGGTCAATCTTATGAAGTTGAATGTGAGGAGAAATGCTCTTTCTAATATAACAAGCTATGCCTCCTATCCCTCTACGGTGGGATTTTTTGTTGCATTCCGACCATAAGACAAATCCTTCCATGTTAGGGACCTTAGACTCCTCATGCTCCCAAGTTTCAACTAGACAGATAATATCAATATCACTTGGGATCCAACTTATCATAAGACCTTTGCGCCATGGAAAACCACGAAAATTCCAAAAAACGATCACGAGTGTCCCAAATTCCTATTTATTATTATCCTTCTGGTATCTATCCCTAACAATAGCTTTTTGATTTCTAATTATTGCCCATTTTCCTTCTTTCCTGGCTTCTTTTACCTTTTGAACTTCCTTCCTTAATTCAACTTGGTCTTCGGGAATGAGGTATTCATTTATAAGAATTACTGACCCTTTTAAGCTCAGAGATTTACTAAGTATGCTATATTTATGGTCATTACAACTTACTTTGACACGAATCAACTTATCGTTATGATCAATTATTTTTCCTAGCCTCTTTGATTCTATGATGTAAGTTGTATCAATTTGTGATTTATTTTTTAATTATTCTTTTACTATGGCTAGCGTATCCTCCTCTTGTTGTTCTTTTATTCCAAAAATTATGAGGTTCAAGGCTCTTTTGTTACACTCATGGTCCAGTTCGATTAGCTTATTCATTTCCTCTTTGATGGGTTTGATATCCAATTTGTTTTCCATATTACTGAGGATCAAATTGTTGGTTAGTTTTTCTTCTAGCTCTTTAATCCTATCTCTCAAGTTGTGATTTTCTTCAACCCCTCCTTCTTGGGTTGATTGTTTGTGTTTTTCCATTTCTTGAATTCTATCCTTCATTGTCTGCAATTCACTCTTGAACCCTAATAATCTATCCTCTATTTGAGTTTGAATGGTATCTTTAATTTTTTTTATCAATCATTGCCTCTAGCTCTATTTGGAGTTTTATGTCTCTTTCTTCACTCCTTTTTTCTAATGTTTCTAACTCTATTTTGATTTTGGCATCTCTCTTCTCTTCTTTTTTCTACTAATTCCATATAATCGTAAAATAATATTAATTTTCATTAAAAAATCAATGCTTAAATCTGTCTTAAATTTTTTATTTATTAACATTAATGACAAGTAGTATGTAATGACAAATTATGTATAAACATTACATATATATGAAAAAAATTAAAAAATCAAAACAATAAGTTTCAAAGAAATATATATGCTTGCATTATCCACTCTACAAAATTTGAATTTGACTTTGACTTTAAAACTAAATTTTGATAATAACTTCAATTGAGAATTGACACATTGAGATACTTTGATAACTACATATTGAGAGATGACATTCCATATCACAACCACTTCTATGTACTACTTGCATTGCTTCATCTTCGATCATCTTCACGTCCATGCACTATTGGCACTGTCCCCTATGCCATCACCACTACCCATTGTAGAGAAGTGGCTATATCGCATGGATCTTTTAATACATTGTTGTCAAAGGTGCTTAGTGATAGATTTGGTTTTTGTTCTTAAGAACTTTACATGGGATAAAACTTAAACATTTTGAAAAACATTAGGTGTATTTAAGTGATGTTTCATTTTGAAATGTTTTACAAATTTTGGCAAAAACACATAATATGATATTAAAGTTTCTCACAAAGAACCATATTGGTTATACGCTAAAAGCTATAATTTTTTGAATTTTACATGGGATAATGCTTAAATATTTTTAAAATAGTCATATTTCAATTTGAAATATTTTACAAATTTTGGCAAAAATAATATGACATTAAAACTTCTTGCAAATAAGCATATTGGTTGCATGTTTAAAGTTATACATTTTTGTTAATTATGTGGGTTATAGTGTTTTATGCACTGTTGAACCATATTCTCTCAACAAGGGAAGACTTAAGGAACTCATCTTACTTGAGCAAGGCCAACGCTCTATATGTTATTTCTCTATTGTCTTATGTGGATACGTTTTCAAAACTATTTGTTGCATGTTAAAGTTTTTTTTGATATTAGTGAAACTATTTTGGAAAAGAAGGGAGAAAGTTGAAATAAAATAGGAATAACAGTGGAGACTCCAATGGAGAAAAAAAAATTCATTTATATGAAAATGTTATTGTGTATAAAAATCAAAATTAATAATAATATCACAATAAGATATATTATTTTTCCAACATTATTTGACATATTTAAGAGTGACATGTGCAATTAAAGGACTGACATATTGAAGTGGGATCATTTTAATCCCTCAAAAACAAAGAATTGCAATTCACATGAAGAGTTGGTGTAACCACAAATTTAGTGATTGAATATTATCACACAAATTTTAACGATTGGCAAATCCTCCTTAATTGTCAACGCACTCTAAAACAAGGTCAACATCTCTTTGCCATCTCTCATAAGAATTATACATCGAATCAAATCCCTAACAAAAAAATTTGAATGTGTCTCCTTTTCGTAGAGATAATAGTTAATAACCCATAAGTTGATCACATGGGTAATGAGGGACCAAAGCTCGAGAGGAGGAAGGGGGCTTCCATTTACAAATACATATACCATAATCCAGTGCAAAAGAATGTTGCAAGGTTAGTTTCAGTGTTATTTTATCAAATCTATATGTGAGGTGGATAATTCCAACGATCCCCATAAAATCAAGGAATATGAAAAGGGTGACATTTAAATCCACCCTCCTCTTCCATCTTGGACTCCTTTGTATCTACACTAGAGAAGGAAACCTTGATCTCTCTAGCCAACCATAACTCGATTGTAGATTCATATCATCAGAGGGAATTTAAATCCACCTTCCTCTTCCACCTTTGAATCCTTTGTCTCCACACTATAGAAGGAAACATTGATCTCTCTGTCTAGTCGTAACTCAATAGTAGATTCGGTTCATTGGAGGGCCCTTTGATGACCCAAATCTACAATCGAGTTACGAATCATAAGAACAAAACATGCCATGAATCCTTGCATTTATCATTTGTTTCAGAAATTCCTCTTATTATTATGTGACCAATAAATAATCCTTCATTGCCAGACTGGTATTGTTTAACTACGTTGTTCCTCCAAGTATTATATAGTATTTTTCTTGATCTCATTCTCGGTGGTGATCTGAACCACTTCAATAGCCACCTAGTTAATCTTGATTCAATTCTTCACTAGATGATCAACCCCTCAATGCCTTTTTCCCTCCCTTTTATATTCCCAATCCCTCCTTTGTTGATTCATTTCTATTCGTTGAGAAGATGAAAAATCATGGAGATTCAATGTCCAACTGTTTTCCCAATTCGAAATTTGTTCCCTCTTCTTTCACCAACAATTGTCATTTGGATTTCAATCTTCATGAGACATGTGGAATGAACTTGGAATAGAATGTTGAGTAGAAGCATAGAAATTACAGCATAATTCCTGTAGCGTGGAGTTGCAACATGGGATCCTATAGAATGGAGTTGCAGAATAAATCATGTAGCATGGAGTTGTAACATAGAATCTGGTATCATGGAGTTGAATCATAAATCTTGTAGTCTGGAGTTACAACGCAGAATCTTGTAGCATGGAGTTGCAACATTGTCATTTGAAACAAGGAGTCACAACAAGAGTTGCAGAATAGAGTTTCAACCATCCTTATCTGTCTTAAATCGACTTGTACATAATTAAAATGTTTTTGGGTGATGTGGATTGCCCAGAACAAAAGATGCTCCCGCATCAAACACCATTGGTAAGAAAATAGCATGAGCTCCCAACTCATGTGGTTATTTCTCCAGATGATGAAGAGTTTCATAGGCATTCTTCTTCGGAAACCCATGATGCATCCTTAGACCCTATGTTTTCCCACCTGACTAAATATTCCAGATACTCCTTGTTGTGAATTTTGTACCAATCCTTGTGGCCAAAATTTCTTCCACTTCTTCATCTTTCCTGATTGGTAATTATTGTTCCCATCCATTCAGAGTGCCTTCATCATCACCTTTTTCTCCTTCATGAAACTTATACAGATCAACAACATTGAATGTTGGAGATATATTGGACTTGTCTAGGAGTTCCAACTAATAAGAATTACCAAAAATTCTCCTCAAGATTTTGCATGGTCCTATTTTCTTATACTTAAGTTTTTTATATGTACCTATGGAAAATCGTTTCTTTCTCAAGTGGGCCATGACTAACTCACCTTCTTTAAATAATTTCTTCCTTTGTTGCATATTTGTCCTCTGTTTATATTGGCTATTGATTTCCTGCAGTTTCTGCTTCACCTACTCATGCAAATCTTGCATATTGTCTACAAAATCACTTGCATCAACACTCCTTTTATCTCCTAGATCCGGTAAATCAACCAAATATACCACCCCTTTAGGTGACCTTCCATAAACAATTTGAAATGGGATCTTTCCGATATATATGTTCATTGAATCGTTGTAAGTGAATTCAGTTTGTGCCAAAACTAAACCCCACTGACTAGGGTTTTCACCACTCAAACTTCTCAATAAGTTTCCTAAACTTCAGTTTACTACCTCTGTCTTCCCATATTTTTGGGGATGATAGGCTGAACTATATAGAAAATTAGACCCAACATTTTCCAATTTTTTCTCCAAAAGTGACCAATAAATCTTGTGTCTCTTTCTGAAGTAATACTCCTCAGTAGACCATGTAGCCTTACCACTTCTCTAAAAAATAAGGAAGCCACTTCACTAGCATCAATTGTCTTCTTGCATGCTATAAAATGTGCCATTTTTTAAACCCTAGCTACTACCACCATCATATAATCATGCTTCCTCCTTGTCATAAGTAGTCCCAAAACAAAATCCATCCTTACATCTTCCCACGGTCTTTTAAGTACCGACAATGAAGTGTAAATCCCTGTATTCTGAATTCTACCTTTAGCTAGTTGACAAAATCTACAACACTCAACAAATTTTATGACGTCTTTGTATATGTTGGTCAAAAAGTATCATTCTTTCTCGAATGTCGTGGTATTTTCCATGCCGCAATGTCCTCCTAAAATTCCATCGTGTAACTCTCTAATGAGATTGAACCGTAATGAACTCTGTGTAATACATAATTGTTGGTTCTTAAACAAGAATCCTTCTTGAATATGGTAATCCAAGAATTGTGTTCAATCCATACTCCATGGTTCTTTGCACGCTTTTTAAGCCTCTGTAAAATATGCATCCTCTTCATACAACCCTTTCACTCATTCCAAACTTATCACTGCAAATGACATGGTGTTTAGCAATATTGTCCTCCGACTCAACGCATCAACAAACTTGTTTGATTTTCATGACATGTGTTTCAAAACAAATGTATACCTTTGTAAAATTCCTATCCATTTAGATTGATTCTAATTCAATTTACCTTGGCTTTTAATGTATTGCAACACCTTCTAACCAGTAAATAAAACAAATTCCTCTAGAAGCAAGTAATGTTTCCACTTCTTCAAGGTCTGGATGATGCATGATAAAAATATTGATCATAAAAATACTATTTATTCCTTGCTTCATTCAACTTCTCACTAAAAAATGCTATCAATCTACCTTCTTGGCTCAAAACTACTCCAATCACTGTCCCACTTGCATCGTAGTCTACATGAAATACCTTATTGAAATCTGAAAGTTCCAACACTGGTTGTTCTGTTATATTTTTCTGAAAGTCCACAAATGACTTGTTTGTTGCTACGGTCCATTGAAATGTGGCTTTCTTCATGCATTCAGTAAGAGGCACACAAATATGATTGAAATTTCTAATGAACTTCCTATAGAAACTCGCCAGTCCATGGAAAAACCTCACATCAAAAGTGCATTTAGGTGTCGACCAATCTAAAATATCCTTTACCTTCTTGGAATCCATCTTTAAACCTTGTTTGGAAAACACAAAGCCCAAGTATACAAGCTCCTTTTGCAAAAACATACACTTATTTCGATTTATCAACAATGCCTCCTCTTTTAATCATTGTGACACTTTCTTCATGTGCTCCAATTGTTCCTCTTTGCTCCTGCTAAAAATCAGAATGTCATCTAAGTATACGATAACAAATTTTCCCAAAAACAACTTCAAAACTTCATTCATCAACCTCATGAACATACTAGGTGCATTATTTAACCCAAATGACATAACTAACCACTTGAAAAACCCATATTTTTTCTTGAACGTTTTCTTCCGTTCATCACCTTCCCTAGTAAGCATCAATATATCTGTATGATTGTAAAAAAATTTATTCAAGAAAAGATTTATATTTCAGGGTGGTAGGGTGGTTCTAGGGAGGACTGTTGTCCACAGAGTTTCAAGTGGGTGCTTGAACACAGGGAGTTGTAGCTTCCATCTGGTAGCAGCCAGAAAAACCAGGGTGGTAGGGTGGTGCAAGGGAGAACTATTGTTCTCTGTTATACAGGTTGGTTCCTGTGTGACTGGAAGTTGGTGCTTCCATCCAGTTGGTGTTGCAACACTCAGGGAGTTGGTTCTTCCTTCTAGTGGGTGCTAGAGAAACCAGAGAGTTAGTGCTCTTAGCAAGTTGCATCTTGTAAAATAGAGGTAGTAGCCTCACATTGAGTTGGTGCTCAAAGATAGATGATGTATAGAACATAAAAAGATTGCCTATCATTCAAAGAAGAAGAGGTTTTCTCCCTTCATGGTTTTCCTCGTGAGAATATGTCTCTGTGTATATTATATGTGTGATTGATGATTATTATTTCTACTATATGTGACCTGCATAATATTGATTATTATTTGAGAAGAGTAACACTATTTTAACAAGCATAAAATTGTTTAAGCATAGTGACAATTGATTCACCCCCCTCCCCCTCTCAGTTGTCTTAGTAATTTCAACAATTGGTATCAGAGTAGGTTCCTTTTATTCAAAGGTAGATCTGTAAGCTTAAACATGACAAGTCATGAAGGGACTTCAACCAATAAGCCACCTCTGTTTGATGGAACAAAGTTTTCTTTCTGGAAGGTTAGAATGAGAACATACATTATGGCATCGGGTGTTGATGTTTGGTATGTAGTAGAGACTGGATATACAAAACCTGTTGTGCTAGCTTCCAAAGATGATAATCTAGAGTTTAGCTTCAACTCAAAGACAATGAATTCTATCTTGAGTGGGCTTTTTGAAGTCGAGTTTGTAAAAGTGATGTATCTTGAATCTGCTAAAGAGATGTGGGATAAAATTATTAGAAGTTATGAAGGAAATGAGAAAGTAAAAGGTGCCAAACTTCATACTTATAGATTGAAATTTGAACAACTAAAGATGAATGAGGATGAAACAATTAGTAAATATTTTTGAAGATTTGAGGAGCTTGTGAATGCCATGAAGGGTCTCGGTGAGAAGATTGAAGACACATTTTTAATTCAAAATATTTTAAGATCTCTGCCTGATAAATTTAATCCAGAAGTTTCTGCAATAGAAGAATTGAATGATCTTAAAACTCTATCTATTGATCAATTCATAGGAACTCTAAATTCTATGAAATGAGGATTAAAAAATATAAGTCCATCACTAGAGACGCATCTTTTAAAAGAAACAAGAATACTGATTAATAATTTGATGATATTTACACAAAATTTGTGAGAAGGTTAAAGAAAGGATCAAGAAAATACTAAGGCAAGCTTCCCTTCAAATGTTTAACTGTGGAAATATAGGTCACTTTGAATCTAAGTGTTCACACAAGAAAAAGGATCAGAACTCTGAAGGTGAAGAGAAGTATACATCCAAGAGATTTGGTAAAAAGAAAAGTTTATGTGTAAACAATGATGATTCTTCAGGAGACACAGATAGCGACTCTTCTTGTGAAGATAAGGTTAATGATTTTATGCTTATGGCCAAAGAGGATTATAATAATAAAATCACATGAAGTAATGTTAATGATGAAGAAGTTGTGGTTGATATGGAAGGTGAACTAATCAGTGCTTTAGAAGAGATTGACAGACTCTGACTTAAGAAGAGAAATAAAAAAAGGTTGTTGATGCAGTTTGAAAAGAATGGTAAAAAACCTAATGAAGAATTTGCCCTGCTAAAAGTGGAGTTAGAAGAGACAAATAAAATAGAGGACATTCTGAAACAATAGTTATCAGAGAAGAAAGAAACATGTGAAGCCCTGGAAGAAGAGGTAGTAAAAACCAGAAAAGAGATGGAGAAGTTTAAGTCTTTGTATCATCAAAATCTTCCAAGCATTAAAGTTTCAGTAGAACTAAATGATATTCTGAGCAAACAAAGATTTCCTTTGTTGAAGACTGGTTTAGGTTATGAAAGTGGTTCAAACAACAAATAGCCAGAAAGAAAAGAGCTAGTAATGATGATCAAGTTCCAAGTCAGCAGACAATCAGACTATGCTAATAAAGATAAGATGATCCCTGATAAAAAAAAAAGATATCATAAGATGGAGCAACAAATGCCAAGAAGAAGGCCATTTTTCAGGTACCAAAATTTCTTCCCTTGCTACTGTTTTTACTGCTCTAATTTTGGTCATAAGATTGCAAATTGTCAAATTAAGTTTAGAGACATGCAACTGAGGAAGTAAAGAAATAAACAATCTTCGCACCATAGAAATCAATAGACAATGAGTAGACAACGTTGCACCAATCACTTTGACCTATTGAACGACGAGCTCAAATGCTATAACTACCATAACATCGGCCACAAAGATGCAAACTGTCATCTGAAGAATTACAAAGCAGATCCAAGGATAAAACCCTTAGACAGAAATGTTAGCACATGGAAGAAGAAAGAAGATGACAAGTGTGGATTGGTGTTGTTAGCCCAAAGACAAAAGAACCCCTATTATATTGACATTGGGTGTTCCAAACATATGACTGGAGACAAAAGTAATTTTTTGTCTCTAAGTGAAAGCAAATTAGGGAATGTAACTTTTGGAAATGATGCACCAAGAAAAATCAAAGGTAAAGGAATGGCAAGTCTAAGTAACGACAAAAGGAAATCTCAAGATGTGTTGTTGGTACATGGTATAAAACATAATATGCTTAGTATCAGTCGAGTTTGTGATAGAGGATGTGAAGTTCTTTTCACTTCCAAAGGTTGTAAAATAAAATATGTGAACTCAGGATAGTTGATTGCAAAAGGCATATGAACAGAAAACAATGTCTATGTTTTGAAAGAAGATAAAGAATAATGCCACTTAAGTAAGTATGATGAAAGTTTCTTATGGAATAGGAGACTTGGACACCTAAATTTTGATCATCTAATCAAGCTTAGAAATAGTGGGGCAGTAAAAGATCTTCCAAAGATATCAAAGCCATATGATTCTGTATGTAGATCTTTCTAAATAGGAAAGCTTACTCGGATGCAGTTTAAATCTAAGAATTTCCCATCAACAAAAAAATCTCTTCAGCTAGTACATATGGATTTATGTGGACCATCGAGGAAGGAAGGTACAGGAAAAGAAAATTACTTCATGTTGATTATTGATGATTATTCTAGACTTACATGGGTTGCCTTTCTAAAAGAAAAATCTGAAGCATTTGAAAAATTCAAAGTGTTTAAGGCTCTAACTAAGAATCAAACAGGAAAACGATTGAAGGAAGTAAGGTCTAACAGAGGAGGAGAGTTTAGTTCAGTTGACTTCAAAGAGTTTTGTGATAAACATGTGATCAAAAGAGAGTATAATATTCCAAGAACCCCACAACATAATGGAGTAGTTGAGAGGCAGAATAGATCATTTCAGTAGATGGCAAGATTAATGATGAATGAAAGGAATATTTCTCAAACATATTGGGTAGAAGAAATTCATACAACCGTACATATTCTTAACAAAGATCACCTCAGGCCACAAAGTGACAAGACCCCTTATGAACTATGGTTTGGAAGACTAGCTTCAATCAAGCATTTTAAATTCTTTGGGAGTAAGTGTTATATCAAGAATAATGATAAAAATCTTGGAAAATATGATGACAAGGCTGATGAAGGTATCTTTTTAGAGTATGCTACAAAAAATAAAGGATACAGATGCTATAATAAGAGGCTGCATAAAATGGTTGATTGTATTGACATAAAAGTTGATGAAGAAATCCTAGTAAGAAATGTAAGCAATGTTGAATCAACAACAGAGGATATAGTTGAAGTTAGAGATGAACAGGTCCAAGAATCAGAAAGAGAAGACTCCAAGTCAGATGAATATAGAAGTACTTAGGAAGACTCAAATCAGTAGATGAAAGCAAAACCTCCTCTCAGAATTATTAGAAAGAATCATCCTAAAAATCAAATAATTGGTGATATGAATAAAGGAGTTTAGACAAGAAGGAAATTGATTAAAGACTAAAAAAATTCTCATACCTCTTTTCTATCTATGATTGAACCCAAAAATTTTAACGAAGCCAACAAGAATCATGATTGGAGCTTGTTCCTAGACCTGAAAATAAGAATGTAATAGGCTCCAAATGGGTGTTCAAGAATAAAATGAATGAAAAAGGAAAAATTGTTAGAAATAAATCCAAATTAGTCTGTAAAGGGTATGCACAAGTTGAAGGACAGGATTTCGATGAAACCTTTTCACCAGTGGAAAGATTGGAAGCCATAAGAATGTTTCTTGCTTATGCATGTCATAATAACTTTAAGGTATACCAGATGGATGTTAAGTCAACATTTCTTAATGGAGATCTAGAGGAAGAAGTATATATGGAGCAACCTAAAGGATTTTCACTCACATATAATCCTAACTATGTATGCAAGATGAAAAAGGATTTATATGGATTGAAACAGGCACCATGAGCCTGGTACTATAGACTGAACAAATTCTTACAAGACAAAGGGTTCAAGAAAGGTATCGTTGACAGTAATCTATACATTAAGTCTGAAGGTGATAATTTATTAGTTGTCCTAGTTTATGTAGATGACATCATTTTTGGATGTACTAATGACACTTATGTTCAGTAGTCTGCTAATTCTACGCAAACTGAGTTTGAGATGTCCATGATAGGAGAACTGTCATATTTTCTTGGGTTAAAAATCAATCAAAGCCCTGCAGGGTTATTTATTTCTCAAGAAAAGTATTTGAAAGAGATGTTGAAGAAGTTTCAGATGGAATATTCCTCTCCTGTTATTACACCTATGGTAGTTGGTTGCAAGCTCAGTAAAGATGATATTTCACCTGATGTTGATCAAAGAACATATCGATCAATGATAGGCAGTCTTCTGTACATCACAACATCTCGTCCAGATATAATTAAACTTGTTGGAATGGTAGGTCGTTATCAGCTTGCACCTAAACAAAGTCATCTAAAAGTTGTCAAGAGAATTTTCAAATATTTGAAGGGCAAAATGACTTATGGTCTGTGGTATCCTAAAAATCATAATTTTTAATTAACTGCATATTCAGATGCTGATTGGGAAAATTGTTTGGATGAGAGAAAGAGTACCAGTGATGGTGCATTCTTATTAGGCGATTCATTAGTAGCCTGGATTAGTAAGAAACATGGATCTATTTCATTATCAACTACAAAGGAAAATTACATTGTTGCTGCTAATTGCGGCACTCAGATTTTATGGATGCTACAAACTCTTGCAGATTTGAAGGTAACTTATACTAATCCAATTCCACTTCACTGTGATAACATAAGTGCCATTAGTGTCTCCAAAAACCCTGTTCTTCATTCAAATACTAAACATATACCAACAAAATACCATTTTCTCAAAGAGCAGGTTACAAACATAGTGGTTCAGTTGAATTATATTCCTTCCACAGACCAGATAGTTGATATCTCCACTAAACTGCTTGCAAAATATAAGTTTGAATATCTCCATCAGAAGATAGGTGTCATCCCTTCTCACATCTAAGAGAGTCCATCCTGTTAGGGGGAGTATGTGTTGGTTGAATATCTGATACCTCCAAAAAGTACAACAACAGCTCAGGGGGGGCATGTTTTCTTTGACATTGATGTCAAAGGGGGAGAAAAGGTAGGTGTGGTCTAGATTCTACAGTTGGAACAGTTGGAGGTCTAAGTAGAATATGCAGCCTTTCAGGGTTGCCATCAATTCCAAACGGGGACATTGTTGGCATGTTTTTAGACAGAAGACAGAGTATTCTTGTCATTAATGGCAAGTATAACAATGATGATGGAAAATAGATGAGGACGAGCACATGGCATAGAGTTGGAGTTTTCATATAGCCAGAGGTCCTCAAGGAGCATGTGCAACGTGCACAGGATTTCTTAGAATATATGAGTCTACAGAAGGAATCAAGCTCGGGAGGGATAGAAGCATGGAATAATTCAAAGGAAGGACGAGGGTCAAAGTCACCTCGTGGAGTTAATATTAGAAGGAATAGAATCTGGATCATTAGATCGGAGTCCAGATAGGAGGAACGAGTGTGCAATAGAGGAACATATCCCATCTGTTGGATTTGAGCGTGAAAAACCAACAACCATTAGATCTAGTGGAGTTGCAAGGAGGATAAGCCCAGGAGTCATTCAACACTCTAAAGCTGTGAAGGAATTCTGGTCATTCATTGAGACAGGACACGTGGCGAGAAATCAACATTGCGCTGATTTGCAAGTCAAGAAATCAGAAGACAGGAGAGCGTTGACTTCGCGAAGAGAAGATCTCGACCGTTGGATCATAGAGAGATCTAGACCATCAATATGACACAAGGGAAAGTTTGGGAATCAAAAGAAGGGAGGTGCTCTAACCTTCGACATCGTGAGTCGCAAAATCTAGAAGTGCAAAGAAGGTGATCGCAACCATTGGATCGAGAACTGATCTAGGTCATCGATCGAACAAGAAATAAAACGCGAAGTCACGAAGTCTGAGCTCACGAAGGTGATCACAGTCGTTGGCTGGAGGAAGATCATGGACCATTGATTTGATATAAGGAAAGTTCAGAATTCAGATTTCAAGTAGAAGGAGGTGGACTAACCTTCTAAGTCATGAAATGCGAAATCCTGATTCACATGAAAGGATCTAGACCGTTCAGTCATGGGAAATCTCAGACTGTTGATCTGAGGTGATTGAAATCGGGAGTTCGGATTTCGAAAGAAAGGATGAGATCTAAGTCGTGATCTCGTGAAACACAAAATCGTGACGTGCTTGGAATATTGGCCCAAGGTCATAGCGAGAGTTCACATCAGCAGATATTAGGGGAAGGAGCTAGCGTTACTAGGCTCCACTTCAGAGATCGCGAGTTGGGAAAATTGAGGTGACTCACAGCTGATTATCCGAAATGTGAAATCACGAAACGCCCTTTTTTTTGGTGTATGATCACAATCAGAAAGCCTCTACGTGTATACTCCAACGACGATGATTAATCGACAATATGATCGAAGGGTTACTGTTTCATTTCATGAGTTCTTGATCAGTTATGATTCAGTTAGATGAACTGAATCATTGTTCTTGGGTGATTGGCAATTCAGTTTTTGGGGCATTTTTTCTTTAGAGATTCGAGGTCTAATCTAAGAGGAGAGATATAAAAAAATAGAAATGTTGTGATGGAGGCGAGTGTTGTTTGGCTCTATAAAAAATGAATTGAACTGTAAGAAAATCTAGGAGAACATGAGCAAGGTGAGAACTGATCTAGAGATGAAGATCAGAAGTTGTATAGAGCAGAAATTGTGAAACAAGAAGAATGAGCAAGAACCTAAGAGCTTAAGAAGAAAAGAGGAAGAGCAGATAGAAAAAGACAACAAGTAGAGCCAAATATGAATAGACAGAAGCAGATCATGATTGTAGAACAGAAGTAGAGTGAAAACATAGCATAATTGCAGAAAAGAGAAGAAATGGTAAGTATCGATATATCTATATGGTTGTAAAGTTTTTAATTCAAGAAAATATTTATATTTTAGGGTGGTAGAGTGGTGCTAGGGAGGATTGTTTTCCTCATAGTTTCAAGTGGGTGCTTGAACACAGGGAGTTGTAGCTTCCATCTGGTTGCATCTAGAAAAACCAAGGTGGTAGGGTGGTATATGGTTGTAAAGTTTTTAATTCAAGAAAATATTTATATTTTAGGGTGGTANATAGTTTCAAGTGGGTGCTTGAACACAGGGAGTTGTAGCTTCCATCTGGTTGCATCTAGAAAAACCAAGGTGGTAGGGTGGTGCAAGGGAGAATTGTTGTTCTCTGTTATACAGGTTGGTGCCTGTGTGACTGGAAGTTGGTGCTTCCATCTAGTTGGTGTTGGAACACTCAGGGAGTTGGTGCTTCCTTCTAGTGGGTGCTAGAGAAACCAGATAATTGGTGCTTTCAACAAGTTGTATCTTGTAAAACAGAGGTAGTAGCCTCAAATTGAGTTGGTGCTCAAAGATAGATGATGTACAAAACATAAAAATACTGTCTATCATTCGAAGAAGATGAGGTTTTCTCCCTTTATGGGTTTCCTCATGAAAATATGTCTCTATGTATATGATATGTGTGATTGATGATTACTGTTTCTACTGTACATGACCTACATAATATTGATTATTATTTGAGAAGAGTAACAATATTTTAACAAGCATAAAATTATTTAAGCATAGTAACAATTGATTCACCCTCCTCCCCCCCCCCTCTCAGTTTTCTTAGTAATTTCAACAGTGCGACTCTAAAACAAGTTGTTGGTTTTCCCAGATGGGCTTCCAAGGTAAATTTCTATGAATATGTGTGATTGAGATTGTTTTCTTTTCTGTGTTAAGAATATGTGTGTGCATTACATTATTGTAAAAGGTTTAAAACTTACATTTGGAATCAGATAATTTATTGTCTTCATGGGGATGCCTTTGTGGTTATGATTTTGGATTAGGTCTATGATAAACCTTGTTACACTGGGAGATTTGTGGTGTCGATTTTTACGGTGAAATGAAATGGAGAGTAGTTCAAAAATAGAGGTCGAAAAATTTAATGGGAAAAGTTTTGAGTTGTGGAAGCTAGAGATGGAATATCTTTTGGTACACAAATATCAATGGGTCATTTTGTATCCAGGTATTGCACCTACGAGAATGTCAAAAAAAAATTGGATAAAGTTGGATCGGAAGGAAAAGAGCACAATCCAGTTGTGTCTCTTAGATTCAATATTATTGAATGTGTTTGAGCAATGGTGTTACTGAGGGGACTTCAGATTGGAACTCTGTATAAGCTGTTGGGAAGCACTATTAGTGATGGGTGAAACAACTCCATCGTTATAATATTGGAGTTGAAGAAGGAAAAACTCTTGCATCCACTAGAGAAAAGACTGTGTTGTGGCATCACAGACTGGGGCATATTAGAGAGAAGGGGATTCAAGTAATACATGGTAAAGGTATGGTTGAAGGTATGTTGAATTTCTCTATAGATATTGATTTTTGTGAACATTGTTTGTATGGAAAGAAGAAATGGGTAAGATTCTCCTTTGGTGCTACAAAGGTAGGGGGAATTTTACAGTTGTTGCATGATGATGTGTTTAGAATTGTGACGATTCCATCATTGGGTAAATATGTTTACTACATCTCATTTATAGATGAGTTCTTGAGGAATACTTAGATTTATTTCCTCGAGAAGAAATTTGAAGTTTTGATCAATTTAAAGAGGTTAAGGCTCTTGTGGAAAATCAAATAGAGAAGAAAATTAAGGTGTTGACCATGAATAATGGTGGAGAATTCTACAGGAATGAATTTGAGGAATTCTGTAAGAAAAGTGGTATATCAAGGTAGAATAATACTCCATACACACCTCAATGGAATGGAGTTACAAAAAAGATGAATACAATGTTGATGGAAAGAGAAAGGAGCATCCTTAGTGGTGCTATGTTGGGACAAGAATTCTGGGTAGAGGCATTGTACACTGCATGTTACATGGTAAATTGATCACCCTCATCATCTTTTAATGACATTACTTGAGGAAGTAGCATAGCCCTGCAACAAGTATAACACCTACAGGAATGTGCTCTTCCTTCAGAATGCACAATGGAACTCATGTTTGTACATTTAACGAAAATTTAAATTGTTTTCGATAAGATTGAAATAGAAGATTTTTATTACAATCACAAGAAACAAACATGCTATGAATCCTTGCCTTTATCATTTATTTCATAAATTCCTATGATTACAATGTGACCAATAAATACATCATTCGTTGCTAGACTAGTATTGGTTCACTACGATGTTCTTATGTGTATTACACAATATTTTTATCGATCTCATTCTCTGTGGCAATTTGAACCATTTCAAATTCCCCCCAGTGAATCTTGATTCAATTATTCACTAGATGATTAACCCCTCAATTCATGTTTCCTTCCCTTTTATATTCCCAATGCCTCCTTTGTTGATTCATTTCTATCCATTGAGAAGATGAACAATCATGATGATTCATTGTCCAATTGTTTTGCCAATTCTAAATTTGTTCCCTCTTCTTTCACCAACGATTTTCATTTGGCATTCAATATTCATGAGACATGTAGACTGAACTTGGAATCAGAATGTTGATTAGCAACATAAAAATTCCATCATAATTCTTATAGTGTAGAGTTGCAGCATAGGATATTATAGCATGGAGTTGCAATATAAATCCTGTAGTGCGAAGTTGCAACATAGAATCCTTTATCGTGGAGTTGCAACATAAATCATGTAGCATGGATTTGCAACATAGAATCCTTTATCGTGGAGTTTCAACATAAATCTTGTAGCATGGAGTTGCAATATAGAATCATGTAGGATGAAGTTGCAACACTATCACTTGTAATAAGGAGTCACAAAACGAGTTGCAGAGTAGAGTTGCATCCATCCTTATTAATCCTAAATTGACTTGCACATAATTGAAATTTTATTAGGTGATGTGAATTGCCTAGAACCAAAGATGCTCCTGCATCAAACACTGTTGGTAAGAAAAAAACATGAGCTCCCAGATCATGTGGTTATTGATCCATAGGATGAAGAGTTTCATAGATTTATTAATTCTTCTTCGAAAAACCACAATGCATCCTCAGACCCTCTATTTTTCCACCTGACTAAATATTCCATATACTCCTTGTTCCAAGGTTTTCTACCAATCCTCATGGCCAAAATTTCTTCCACTTCTACAAATTTCTTGACTGGTAACTGTTGTTCCCATCCTTTCAGAGTACCTTCATCATCAAATTTTTCTCCTTCATGAAACTCATACAAATCAACGACATTTAATGTTGGAGATATATCAAACTTGTCCAGGAGTTCCAACTGATAAGCATTATCAGAAATTCTCTTCAAGATTTTGCACAGTTCTATTTTCTTATACTAAATTTTGTTACATGTACCTCTGGGAAATTGTTTCTTTCTCAAGTGAGCCATGACTAACTCTCCTTCTTTAAATATTTTATTCCTTCCCTGCAGATCTATCCTCTGTTTATATTGGCTATTTCTTTCTTGTAGTTTCTGCTTCACCTGCTCATGTAGATCTTGTATATTGTTTAAAAAATTACTTGCATCAACACTCCTTTTATCTCCTAGATCTAGTAAATCAACCAAATCTACCACCCCTTTAGGTGACATTCCATAAAAAAATTGAAATGGGCTCTTTTCAGTATATCTATTCACTAAATCATTGTAATTGAATTTTGTTTGTGCCAAAACTAAACCCCACTAACTAGGATTTTCACCACTAAAACTTCTCAATAAGCTTCCTAAACTTCATTTTACTACCTCGGTCTTCCCATATGTTTGGGGATGATAGGTCGAACTATATAGCAACTTAGACCCAACATTTTCCAAAATTTTCTCCAAAAGTAACCAAGAAATTTTGTGTCTCTTTCTGAAGTAATACTCCTCAATAAACCATGTATCCTTACCACTTCTCTAAAAAATAAGGCAACCACTTCACTAGCATCAATTGTCCTCTTACATGCTATAAAATATGTCATTTTTGAAAACACATCTACTACCACCATCACAAAATCATGCTTCTTCCTTGCCATAGGTAGTGCCAAAACAAAATCCATCCTTAGATCTTCCCATGGTCTTTTAGGTACCGAAAATGGAGTGTAAAGTCATGTATTTTGACTTCTACATTTGGCTAGACAAACTCTACAACACTCAACAAATTTTTTGACGTCTTCGTAGATTGTTGGGACAAAAGTGCCATTCTTTCACCAATGTTGTGGTCTTTTCTATGCCACAATGTCCTCGTAAACTACCATTGTGTAACTCTCTAATCAGATTCAACCATAATGAACTCTATGGAATACACAACTACTGATTCTTATACAAGAATCCTTCTTGAATATGGTAATTCAAGAATGGTTTTCAATCCATACTCCATGGTTCTTTGCACTCTTTCCAAGCCTCTACAAAATTTGCATCCTCTTCATACAACCCTTTCACACATTCCAAACTTACCACTGCAATTGAAATGGTGTTTAGCAATGATTTCCTATGACTCAATGCATCAACAACCTTGTTTGATTTCCCTAACCCATGTTTCAAAACAAACATATAATTGTGTAAAAAATCTATCCATTTAGAATGATTGTGATTCAATTTACCTTGGTTGTTAAGGTATTGCAGTGCCTTATAATTAGTAAATGAAACAAACTCCTTTGGAAGCAAGTAATGTTGCCACTTCTTAAAGGCCTGCATAAAAAGATTGATCATAAAAAAAGTATTTCTTCCTTAATTCATTCAGCTTCTCACTGAAAAATACTATCAGTCTACTTTCTTGGTTCAAAACTACTCTAATCAATGTCCCTCTTTCACCACAGTCTACTTGAAATACCTTATTGAAATCTGGAAGTGCCAACACTAGATGTTTTGTTACATTTTTCTTCAATTCTTCAAATGACTTATTTGTTGCTACTATCCATTGAAATGTTCCATTTTTCACGCATTCGGTAAGAGGCACACAAATATGATTGAAAATTCTAATGAACTCCCTATAAAAACTCGCCATTCCATGGAAACTCCTCACATCAAAAGTGCATTTAGGTGTTGACCAATCTAAAATATCCTTTACCCTCTCGAAATCCATCTTTAAAAATTCTTTGGAAATGGGCACAAATCCTGAGTATACAAGCTCATTT
Organism: Picea sitchensis; assembly: GCA_010110895.2. NCBI lineage: Eukaryota > Viridiplantae > Streptophyta > Pinopsida > Pinales > Pinaceae > Picea > Picea sitchensis. Next base: position 54,955 of record SNQJ01S0033270.1, read on the forward strand.
TACAAAAGCGTACACTTCTTAATATTTATCAACAATTCCTCATGTTTTAATCATTGTAACACTTTCTTCACGTGCTCCAAATGTTCCTCTTTGATTCTGTTGAAAGTCATAATGTCATCTAAGTATAGGACAACAATTTTTCCCAAAAATGGCTTCAAAAATTCGTTCATGAGCCTCATGAACGTACTAGGTGCATCAATTAACCCAAATGGAATAACTAACTACTCGAACAACCCATATTTTGTGTTGAACATTGTCTTCCATTCATCACCTTCCATTATTCAAAATTGATGATAACCACTCTTCAAATAAATCTTCGTGAAGTACTTAGTTCCGCTCAAACTGTACATAATATCATCCATTCTCGGTAAGGAAACATGTACTTGATGATAATCTTATTAATAGCCTACAAATCTGTACACATTCGCCATTCACCATTCTATTTTGGTGTCAAAATTTTTGGCACTGCACAAGGACTCAAACTTTATCGAATTAATCCTTTGTCAATTAACTCTTATACTTTCCTATTTACCTCTTCACTCTCTACTAGAGTCATTCTATAAGGTTATTTATTTGGAAAACTCGATCCTAGTATCAAGTCGATCTGGTGCAATATACTTCTCAATAGAGGTAACCATGCTGGTAAATCATATGCTATAATTTCCTTAAATTCTTTTAACAAATGTTGAATCTCGGATGTTATAAAATTTATTTTCTTAGTTTCCTTAATCCCTTTTGGCATTATGCCCAAAAACAACCCCTTTTTCTTCTCCCTTAGAAACTCTTTAGCAGAACATAAAATGATTTAGTTGTTACTGCTATGCATATTCTTTTTGTTATTGTTATCCATAACATTTTCATCACTACTATGCATACCCTTTTCCAACATTGGTACCAACTTATAACGTTGTCCATACTTGAAAAAATCATATTAATTCTCTCTTCCATCATGGAATACCTTTATGTCAAACATCCATGGTCTCCCAAGCAATACATGACATGCATCCATCTCTATCACATCACTTAAAACTCCCATTCTGGAAACTCAATAAGCATTTCTCAGTCATATTCACTTGTTGTCCTTTCTACAACCATGATACTCAGTATGGATTAGGATGTGGAATGACTTTCAAATTCAATTTTTCCATTACTTCAATGGATACTAAATTTTGTGTACTTCCTCCATCTATGACAAGATGACAGTTACACTTATCCTGAATTTTACATTTAGTTTTCAACACTCTCTTTCTCTATTCAGGTTCTTTTGTTTCCTTGTTCTCATGCTTAAGTAATACTCTTCTCAAACATCATGTTTTCTCCTTTTTCTTATTGAAGTACTTCTACATTCCCACTAGTAATTTATGTTTCATCTTCCCGGGTGACTTGCATCCTAGCCTCATTTATTCTCATTTTGTTCTATCTCTTTGGACATTCAGATATTGTGTGACCCTCTACACCACATATATAACATGAAATCACATACTTACCTCAGAAAAAACCTTTGCCTCTGCCTCTAGTTCCTTTTTCCTGAAACTTCTGTTGCAATCTTTTGTCAATATTCTAGTGGAAAAATGAACATGATTGGGATCTTGAACATTCTCATACTCGAAGTATCTTTTGAGATGTCCTCTCTAATCTATAAGAGTTTCAACACTTAGAATTCCATCATAGCATGAAACTTCAACCCTTGCGCTAACTCTATTACTCAAGAAATATATCAAATGAACTGTTGGGTCTCCTTCTTCAACATTTTGTTAAACTTCAATATCTTCCTCATATTCAAAATATAACTCAGCTTCTCCATTTATTTTATTCTCTAACTCTTCTATTATTCTTCTTAATTCTTCAAGTTCTCTATTCCTCACACCTCGTTGTGCTTCTCCTTCTCTTTGAAGTGTCATCCTTATGAGTTTTCTTGCATCCCTCACTCAGACCAACATTCACAAGCCTTACCTATGGGCATTGTTCTCTCACAACTCAGGATATGAACCTACTCTGATACCACTTGATGCAGTAGCATAGCATTGCAGCAAGTCTAACACCTACAGGACTATGCTCTACCTTCAAAATGAATAAAAAAACTCATGTTTGAACATTTAAAAAAAATCAATTTATTTTGTTAAGACATAAATAGAATAAATTTATTATAATCACAAGAACAAAAACATGATATGAATCCTTTCCTTTATCATTTATTGCAAAAAAAGCTCGGATTACAATATGACCAATAAATACATCCTTCATCGCCAGATTAGTACTAGTTCACTACGTTGTTCCTTTTTGTATTACACATCATTTTCTTGATCCCATTCTCTATGGAGATCTAAACCACACTACTACATATTGAAAAAATTGTGACAACTACTTGTGACGAAATTACTCTTTCGTCGCAAAATTCAAGAAAAAAAGTTCAAGTTTTCAATTTTGATCTAAATCCACCCCATATTCCTCTCTCTTTTGATGAAAGCAAACTTTTGTCTGTTTTGCGACGATAACCAAGATGGTGGACTATTGTCTCAATTTCGACAAACTTGTGTTTTCGTCGCAAGAGCGACGCTCACTATTGACCGTTACACTTTTTGATACTATCCATATTGATCGTTATACATTTTAACACAGTCTAAATTGATATAGTCAAAGTTCGTCGCAAGAGTGATGAATTGACCATTATAGGTTCTTGTCTTCGACAAAGTGACCTAAATATAGCAAATAAATAGGTAAAAATAAATAAATATTTAGGTCACGGTCATTTCAATTGTGACGACGGTGACCTAAATTGACCTATAAATATTTGACGATTTAAAGATGTTGCAAAAATCTTGCTATAACAACGACGGTTCCGAAAGGGTATTTTTGTGCGGAAGAATGTCGCAGAATATAGTTAGAGGTGGGGAAAAAAGTAAAGTGGGTGAAAAGGGTGATGGTAGATGTCATTGCCCTTGCCAAAAATGTTGCCTCATACATCCCATAAGAATTTTAATAGCAATAGCTACAAAACATTGTAGGAAATATGGGCACATTGATGGCGGATCGAATGAATATCATCCCATGGTAATTAGCTATATATTCATTATCTTTTTTTATTTTGTCAATTTTATATAAAATTATATATATGCATATATATTGTTTGAATGATTGTTATAGTATACACTAATTTTGCATGATTGTTTGTAATTATAAAGTTAGATTTCCCTCTAACTTTCTGCAGAATATTGCACCGACTATTAGTAGAAATGATGTTGTACAAGCTGAGGAACATCATGACCAAGCAAATGAGGATCTCATGGAAGAAGATGATGGGACAAATCAAGTTAATTATCCCATGGAAGAAGATAATGGGACAAATCAAATGATCCAAGATTTGTTTTCGCAGCTAGATGAAGATGGGGACAATGCTGGTATTTATGATGAACCTCTATTAGAAAAGGCAAATAAACAACTTTATGAAGGATCAAGAGCAAATCTTCTCTCCGCTACATTGTTGCTAGTGAACTTAAAGGTTATGAATAATTTTTCAAACACTTGTATGACACAGATCC
>SNQJ01S0033270.1:62296-81690 GCA_010110895.2 Picea sitchensis
CTTAATATGTCCAAAATCAAGAGGGATATCACATTAAATTAGGTGGTTGACCACTAATATTGGTAATTTCACCCTAGTCTAATTGTGCATCCAAAACTAAAGATATAAAAATTTTATTTAGAACTTTGAATATAGAAAAAAAAGTTCATAAATTAGAACTATGATGATGATGGACTACTAACTAACAACATGTGCACATGCAACTCAAGGTACAGCCAAACAGCTACATGTCAGATATTTCTTCGTCGAGTGAAGAAAGCTTAGGAAAAATAGAGGGAAATGCGACTGCATCTAGTAGATATGATAAGTAACCAAGGACCAGAGGTGAAAAAGTTAGAATACAATTTTGTAGACGCATGAAATTTTTTCTTGCCGAAGAAGGATCATGCTCTTATGATGATGAGAGAATAGGATATGCAGAGGTTCTACTTAGGTATAAGCATATGGTGAAACAATGGGTACCTAAGGAACTACTCCTATAGATGTTGACTTCGTTGTCAAAAATAGGACATATCGCATTGCACCATCCTCTCTGCATGGCTTGGGGCTATTTTCCATGGATGGAATAATTGTAAAATACAATACAATAATTGAATTGATGGACTATGTCAGACCGTGTTACAATTATAACGATTGGATGTGGTTGGTCTAGTACATGCGAAGTATGCGGAGATATGCACTCACCACAAATTATATACAACTAATAGTAATTACAAGTCGGTGAGATATTCACATTTCCACCGATTTGTCAATCAGTCAATTTGTCAGTGGTTTTGTTAGTCAGCCAAATTATCAGTTAGTTCTGGCAGTCTGTAAATGAAAAGTCACACATTCACTCAAACCCAGTCTAAGTTAGTCAGCAAGCAGGGGATTCATAAATGGAGTCAATATTTATCTTACTCTAGTTCAGTTAAATAGATGAAGAGTTAGTTGAATTAATTGTAGTTTTAATGTTGAGTCAGTTTTAATTCTACAGGAAGTCTCAGTCACAATGTTTATAATGTCAGATTCTTTAGTTAGTCGAGACAAGATACAGAGAAGAAGCAAAGAGGTAGAGTGAACAGTCGAGAGGAGTAGCATAAGATAAAGGAAGTCAAATAAGCCATTTGAGCTGAAGCTCATCTCAATTATTGTATTTTGTATTCGTGCATTGCGTCGAACTTAATATATATCAAGTATTTTGTGTGTTGTCAAATTTCATGTGTATTTCTGAGTTTATATGCTAAGAATAACATTTTTTTATTCTACATCCAAAAATCATTTCATTAAGTGTGTTTTCACAACGCGCAACAAATCATGCAGTCTGAGCACTACACAATTGATCTTGAGAACTCTGTCGTGAATCCTTTATGGCACACAATATTTGAAATTGCGCTGTACAAAATAGTCTATGCGCTGAATATCCAAGATCTGGTATCAGAGAAGGTTTATCAAAAGCAAGTTGATCAAGAGAAGTTTCTATCATAACAAGTTCAAAATCATAAACTCTTTCATAAGGTGAAATATGGCTTCTACCTCAAATCTGCAACCTCTCACTTTTACAGGAAAGAATTATGAGATGTGGTCCTTGACCATCAAGGAACTGTTCTGAGGTCAATATGTATGGGAGATAGTTGAAAATGGCTATGTGGAACTAGCAGATCAAACAACATATAATGCACTCACACAAGCTGAGGAGGATGTCTTGAAAGATCAAAGAAAGAAGGATGGAAAGGAGATGTTTTTCATACATCAAGCCATGCATGAGAGCATGATCCCAAGAGTTGCATCAAAAAATAAATCCAAGGATGCATGGGACATGTTACAAACCTCTTATCAAGGTATGGACAAAGTAAAGACTTCAAAACTACAAATTCTTAGAAGAGATTTTGAAACTCTGTCAATGAAAGATACATATATAGTAGATTCTTGTTATACCCATGTCATTGGCCTGATAAATGAGATTAAGTCTCGTGGTGAAACCATAGAAGACAAAATAATTGTTGAGAAGTTACTTAGGAGTCTTCCTCCTAAGTTTGATACTCTAGTTGTGACTCTAGAAGAGAGAAAAGACTTGAGTTAGTTTAGTTTAGATGAATTGCAAGCTTCTCTCATTAATCATGACCGCGAATTAAATAGTTCAAGTATGTCATTAGAGAATGCATTTTAGGTGCAGTCATTTATAAGTCGTGGAAGAGGAAAGGGGAGAGATAACTCTAGAGGTAGAGGAAGAAGTTATGTCAGAGGTGGACACAGTAGCAGTCTTGGAAATACTAGTGCAAGAGGTCAAAACCCAAATACCAGCTAGCCAAGTGGTCAGAGAACTGAAAAATCAAAGATTCAATGCCATTATTGTAAAAAGTATGGACATTAGGCATATGAGTGTAGGAATAGGCAGTGTAATCAGAAAAAACAAAGTCAAGATCGGTCAAACAACACAAATAATCAAACCCGCCCTATGTTTATGGCATGCACCGAGGTAATACCTATAATTTCCCCAGTTGAATGTAACGTTTCTCAAGCAAGTTCATGTGACATATGGTATTTAGTTTCAGGCTGCAATAACCACATGACAGGAAACATACCATTGTTTTCTAGTTTGGATGAGTCAGTCCAAACCAAGGTTACACTTGGAACAGATATCCAAGTCACTATCTTAGGGAAAGGAAATATAAACATTTTAAATAAGAAAGGAGAACATAAAGTTATGCCTGATGTATATTATGTTTCTAGTCTGAAGAATAATCTGATGAGCACAAGACAACTTTTACAAAAAGGATACATAATCTACATGGAAGATAATCACTACGTGATTATGGATAAATGCCCAAGCAATCAACTTATTGCAAGAATCCAGATGACAAGTAACATAATTCTTCCATTAACATTGAAGCCAACCAAGAAGAAGAATACAACCCTAGTTGTTCGTAAAGAAAAATATGCGTAGTTAGACACTTCATTTACAGCTGAAAGTGTGTGTAGTTTCAATGAAGAAAATAGTGCACGCAATATCAAGAAAGGAAAAAGTGGCGCAAAAATGAAGACAACATTCCAATCTGAAGTACAAGATGATTCATGGTTATGGAATTTCATATTTGAACATTTGAACTTTCAAGGTCTAAAGATGCTACACACAAAGGATATGGTAAAAGGTTTTTCGTTGATTGAAAAACCAAAAAGGATATGTGAAGGTTGCATATTTAGCAAGTATCACGAAGAATCATTTCTAGTTGGAAAGTATTACAAAGAAGAAGCTCCACTGGAAATTGTACATTCAGACATTTGTGGACCAATGCAAACTCCATCTATAGGAGGGAGTACTTATTTTCTAACATTTATTGATGATTTTTCAAGAAAGACATGTATTTATTTCTTAAAACATAAATATGATGCATTGGTTTGTTTTTGGTAGTTTAAATAACTTGTGGAGAAGCAGAGTGGTTATTATATCAAGTGTCTAAGAACTGACAGAGGAGGAGAATACATTTCAACAGAATTTCAAAACTTTTGTAAAGTTCATGGCATTTACAAGAAAATTACCGTGCGATATACACCACAACAGAATGGTGTCGCGGAGAGAAATAACATAACCATCATGGAAATGGCGTGTAGTATGTTGGCAGCCAAACATTTTTCAAATGAGTATAGGACTAAGGCAACAACAACTACAATATACATATTGAACAGATGTCTGAAAACGAGTGTGAAGAACATAGTTCCTCAAGACGCCTTGACAGGTATGAAGCACAATGTGGCACAATTAAAAAAAAATTGTTATGTTGCATACGAACATGTTCCAGATGAGCTAAAAAAGAAGTTGGACAACAAAGGACATAATTGTATATTTGTTGGGTATTGTGAAGACACAAAATCATACAAGTTGTATGACCCTGTCACAAGAAAAGTCATAATGAGTCGCGATGTTCAGTTCGTGGAGAATGAATCATGGGATGGAAACATAGCAAAGACAGTCAAAATTATTGATGAAATGGAGCATGATGACACAAAAGATGAAGTGGTTCAAGCACCAACCACAAGACAATGTGAAGTCCCTACTACACATGGCACTGCGACGCAAATCACAACGCAAAATACTCCAGTAAGAACAACAGGTCCACATTCTACACCTAGAGCGCAACAAACACTAGCAAGCAGTTTGAGTAGTTCTACATCTCCAGATCCAACATTTGCAAGTCTGTTACCAAGAAAGACAAGAAGTTTGCATGACATCTATAATGAAGACGCAACAAATTCATTTTCAGTTTTTGCTCTTTTTTCACAAATAGATGATCCATTAACATTTGAAGAAGTTGTCAAAGATGATGTATGGGCACAAGCCATGGATGAAGAAATCATATGTATAGAGAACAATCAAACATAGAAATTGGTAGATGTACCTGAAGACAAGGATGTTATAAGTGTCAAGTGGATTTAAAAAAACCAAGCAAGATGCAGATGGAAATGTGTAGAAGTACAAGGCAAGGTTAGTTGCAAGAGGTTTTACACATCAACTTGGAATTGATCTCAATGAAACATTTGCACCAGTTGTGTGCATGGACATAGTGAACATTGTGTTATCCATTGTTGCGCAGTACAAGTGGGCAGCTTATCAGATGGATGTAAAGTCAACATTTTTGAATGGAAACTTGGAAGAAGAAGTGTATGTGGAACAACCAGAAGGTTATGAGGTTCCAAGACAAGAAGAAAAAGTGTATAGATTGAAGAAAGCACTGTATGGGTTAAAGCAAGCTCCCAGAGTTTGGTAAAGTCGGATAGATTCTTATCTCACACAGAATGGATTTCAGAGAAGTGAAAGTGAGCCAACACTGTACATCAAAGCAAATCAGCAAGATAACATGTTAATTGTTTGCTTATATGTAGATGATTTGATTTTTACAGGTGATTTTGGTATAGAAGACTTTAAGTCAGTCATGAAGAAAGAATTTGAAATGATTGATTTGGGGCTTATGAGATATTTTTTGGGAATAGAAGTTCACCAATCCAAAATTGGTATATTTATCTCACAGTCTAAGTATGTGCATGAAATATTGAAAAGATTCAATATGATAAATTTAAAAGGAGCCCCAACACCTATCATAATAGGATTGAAGTTAAGAAAGGAAGATAAAGGATCCAAGGTGGATCCCACACTATTTAAAAGACTGGTAGGCAGTCTTATGTATCTAACAACAACAAGACCTGATATTATGTATGGAGTGAGCCTAATTTCAAGGTTCATGGAAACTCCAAAAGAATCACATTGGAAGGAAGAAAAGAGAATCCTGAGATATGTGAATGGAACAATAGATTTTGGCATTAAGTACTCCACTTCAGAAGATTTCAAACTCATTGGATACACTGAAAGTGATTGTGGAGGCAACATAGCATAGGTGACAGGAAAAGTAGCTTTGGGTACACATTTCATTTTGGAATAGGTATGGTATCATGGGCATCAAGGAAGCAGCCCAAAGTGACAACAACTCATCCATCGTGTGTTTTGCAAGAAAACCAAGCATATTGATACAAGGTATCACTTTATCAAACAAGCATATTGATACAAAGTATCACTTTATCAGAGAATTGGTGAATAACAAAGAGATCTATTTAGAGTTTTGCAGATCAAAAGAATAAGTCACATATATTTTTGCAAAGGCTTTAGCAAGAGATGTATTTCAGCATGTGCACAGTAGTTTGGGAGTCTAAGCAATAACATATGAGTACAATAAAATGTAAACTCAATTTTTGATGAAATTTTTTGTATTCCCACCTACTTATAATTAAGGGAGAGTGTTGGAAATAGTAATTACAAGTCGGCGATTTGTCAGTCAGTCAATTTGTCAATGGTTTTTTCAGTCAGTCGAATTGTCAGTCAGTCAATCTGTCTAGCAATCTGCAAATGCAAAGTTGCACGTTTACTCAAACTCAGTTTAAGTCGGTCGGCAAGCACAGGAGTCATAAATGGAGCCGATCTTTATCTTACTCCATTTCATTTAAGTAGATGAAGAGTTAGTCGAATTAATTGTAGTCTTAATGTTGAGTCGGTTTTAGTCTCAGTCACAGCCTTTATAATGTCCGAGTCTTTAGTTAGTCAAGACAAGACGCAGAGGAGAAGTGAACAGTGGAGACAAGTAACAAAAGTTGAAGGAAGTCAAAAAAGCTATTGGAGCTAAAGCTCATCTCATTTATTGTATTTTGTATTCGCACTTTGAGGATTACTTAATATTTATAAATATTTTGTGTGTTGTCAAATTTCATGTGTATTTTCTAATTTATATGCTAAACATAACAATGTGTTATTCTACATCCATAAATCATTTCATTAAGTGTGAAACATAAATCATTTCATTAAGTGTGTTTTCACAGCGCGCAGCAAATTGTGCAGCCTGTGCACTGGCGTGGAATGTGTTATTCTACATCCATAAATCATTTCATTAAGTGTGTTTTCACAGCGCGCAGCAAATTGTGCAGCCTGTGCACTGGCGTGGTTGATCTTGAGAACTTTGTGGCGAAGCTTTTGTGGCGCACAGTATTTGAAACTGCGCTGCGAATAATAGTCTTTGTGCCGAAGATCCAAGAGTATCTACATTGCAATTTATCTATAATCTCATTATAAAATCTGCAAAATTAAATTTAGCCATGAATCTGAGCTCGATGGTAACCTACGCAACTGCACATTGGCATCCAAGTCCACTTGCTTCTTGGCCTCAGCGCGATGGTAACCTGCAAGGTTAAATCATTAAGAGAGATATACGTCTGGTTAACTTAAACGCCCGACATCAAGCATGCATCTGGTTAATTGAAACGCTCATGTGGATCCTGGCACTTCACATCCATGCGTTCACACGTACCCAAAAAAGGGTTGCCGCCGATGGAATTGATCGGCCATCTATTGGAATTGATCAGCCAATCAACACACGGGGAAAACTAAAACTCATCCCACTAACAACAATTAAAAAAAATAACAGGCCCCTGAAAAAGAAACGCATACCAGTACAAGTAAAAGCCTAGGAGTAAATACACTGGATAACCCAAGCCACCCACAAGTAAAAAAACCTAGGAGTAAATACACTGGGTAACACAGGCCACGCATTCCCAAAAACTTAGGAGTAAATAAACGAGGCCCTGTAACACGCATTCCTAAAAACTTAGGAGTAAATAAACCAGGCAAAAGACAAATCTCAGTAAAATACTTAAATTTAAATGCAGTAAAACAGTTATGAATACTTATTATTATACTAATCATCTTAATCATCATTTTTAATGACTAAATAACAATGTCAACAATAAAATTAATACTTAATCACCATTTTTAATGATTAACTAACATTTTTATGATACAATAAAATTAATGATTAAAATCACAACCTTTAATTTATTAATAAAAAAATTAATAAAATATAACTAAATTTTAAAAATTACATTCTCATCAATTATCTTCCTTACATAGAAAGTGTCAGTGTCTATGACTATGACAAGTATTTACAACTACGTTTTAGAGCAGTTTTTGCAAACAAAATTGTGTTTGTGTTATACATAATCTCCTTTATGCATTGGCATCCTTTCTATTTGGTATGACTTTTTCCCTCTACAAAAGTTAAATCTATGCACAACTTTTCTCTTTGGAAAAAGGAATGCATTCTTTAGAGAGTAGTTAGAAGCCACATCTTCTTCTATGTAACGGAAAAAATTATTCACCTCTTCATCTAAGCCAGAATCTCCCAATGTATGTCTAATAGGCTGGCCATCTCTTAGACAGGGAGACCTTAGTCAGCTTTCCACATGTACATAGCCCAATCAGAAAATCAAACTGCAATATATTTCTTATATAAAATAAAATCACTGCAATATATTCGAACTATAAATCATTTCATTTAAATTCTTCTTTCAAACTGTAAATCATTTCATTTAAATTCTTCTTTCTTCAATACAGCTGTTAACTCTTTCTGTGCATATAACTACAAACTCTTTCTTTGCATATAACTAGTCACTACTTCTAAACAGCATTTTCTCAATCTTTTCTCCATCAAATTTTCAAAATTCTCAGTCACACTAGCAAGTCTGCACATTCATAACATTTCTGTTGAGAATTTAATGGATATCCTCTGGTTAAATGGATAATTCTTTACCCGCAGCAATATAATAGTAGGATTGGAATGAAAACATGCAACGCTATGCATGTTGATTTGGATAGAAGGTGTTTTCTGTAGTTGTTGATTATTAAAATATTTGATGTTGTTGATTATTAAAATATTTGATGGATCAAAGTTGTGCTTCAAATATGAAGTACTATTAAAAATATGAAGTTTATTAAAAATATGAAGTTTTTTTTCTAGAAAATTTCGTAATATATTAAAATTTGTGATGTTTTCAAATACATGTACATAAACAAAATAACTATCCAAAACTCCAAACCATAAAGATAAATGATCCTTAAAAAGAGGAAAACTGTCAATTCTACAAGAGCTTAAGAACCATGTCCAAACTAAAGAGCTTAAGAACCATGTCCAAACTAAAGAGCTTCCACATCATACAGCATAGCATCCTATGAGTACTAAAAAAAATATGAGGTTATTGTGATGTCCCATACACAGCAGCATGTGCATATATTTGGAAGGACATATTTCCATGTTCTTTTGAATTCCTTTACACTATCTTCCTAACAATATATATTTCCATGTTCTTTTGAATTCCTAACACTATATATTTGACAGTCTGCTATATATTTGATAGTCTACTATATCTGATATTTGAAACCTTCATGCAAGCCTATAAAGTTTATATTCATGGTTGATAGAGTGAAATATATTGTTTCTATGAGATTTTTCGAAAACAATTCAGTCATTCAAACTAGAACTATCACTGGGAAAACAAATTCTATACGCCATGAAATGAAATTAAGGACCACTAGTCAACGCCTTCTGATATGTTTTAATGGCAAGAATATTATTTGCTACCTATTCAAAGTACTATCATATATGTCCAGGTTTGTATTAATCAATATTGGGGTCTGTTTTATTGCAGCTTCTACTATTTCAGAATTCAAAACTATATATAATTGACATAGACAATTACATATACAACGTTGTTTATTATTCATCATACACGCTTATATATACAATGAAGAGATAGCTCAAACAATTCAGCTTTCTCGTGTATCCATTTTCAACAAAGATATACATGCTCACCATTTAGGAAAAAACAATAAATGTAATTAATATAAAAACACAATGCTATGAAACCTTTGGAAAATGTCCTATCTATAAAATCATTTAAAATTTCATCAAATTCTTTAAAATCCTCTCCATTTAAAAGCAGAGGAGATGAGTAAACCTATATTTTAACATCACAGAACAATGAGTAAACCTCTGTTTTCAGATCACAGAACAATGGGTCAAATATCTCATATTCAATGAGATCCAAACAATATAATTACCAGTATATATTTACACTACATAATTTTACTGATACAAGAAGTGATAACATGGGCATGGCAATCCTAAATCAAACTGCAACACCGACCCTTGTTTGCTTTAGTTTCCTCATATTTAGCCCTCCCAATGCAACCTATATCAATGGTTGCCCCCAACCATGCAGCACCAGCTTTGGGCTTCCCATTCTGAACAAGTTTAGCGCCCAGAAATTGGCGATAAATCCGAGTAAGTAGCTCTGTAAATGCAGTCTCCACGTTGACAGCATCTTTTGCAGAAGTCTCTATGAAGCAGAGACCTTCTCTCTCGGCAAAATCCCTGCCTTCTTTGGTGGAGACGCATCTGAGATCTTGGAGGTCGGTCTTGTTCCCCACCAGCATTATCACCAATTCCGAATCGTTTTGCTCCCTCAGATCCTTCAGCCATCTCCCAGCGTTCTCAAAGCTCAGCCGGCTGCAAATATCGTAGACCACTAATGCTCCCGCTGATCCTCTATAGTAAGAAGTTGTTATAGAACGATATCTGATCACATATAAGCAGATTGTGATGATTGTAATAGAAGATTATGAGACAAAAATAGAAGATTATGATAGAAGATGATGTTTGTTCTGTGAGTTTTACGTACCTTTCTTGACCCGCAGTATCCCAGAGCTGAGCCTTGATGATTTTGCCATCAATCTGTTTGGTGCGGGTGGCGAATTCTACTGCAATCGTTGGCTTGGAATTCTCTCTGAAAGTATCCTCCGCGATTCTGGATAATAAGCTCGTTTTTCCCGCACCACTGTCCCCCAAGAGCACAACCTTGAACAGCCAGTCATAATCTGCATCAACTATGTAGGCCATGGCTTTCAAGTTTCTACTGTTTGGTTATTCGTACGTCTTCTATGAAGAAAATTTTCATAGCAAACTCCTAATAGGGAAGGATGTGTATATATAGGTGATCCAAAAGATTTGTATTGATAGGTAATCCAAGGTCGGCCAGCTACTACAAAGAAGTGGATGCCTTACCCTACTCGGGCTTTAAGACCCACTCATATTCATGGACTTTTACTTTTCATCCATTCGAACACTATGTTGGATTTTAATGGGCGACTTGGGGAGTGCATAGAGGGACCATGACCATCTTATATGATGTTCGAAACCTATGGACCTCCCTACCCATGGTGCAAATTTGGGTGCTATACTAGGCGTTCTTTCACTTGGAAAGTACATAAAAGGACCACACATCTTATGTGATGTTCGAAACCTATGGACCTCCCTACTCATGGTGCAAATTTGGGTCCTTTACTAGATGTTCTTTGATTTGGAAAGTACATGAAAGGAACACACCTCTTATGTGATGTTAAAATGTGGACCTTTTTAACAATTGTGCAAATGTGGGGTACCATATTTAAGGTGTAAGCTATTTCTTAAAGGAAGTAAGGTTAGCTAAATTGTGAGGAGGAACATAGCAGTGTTAAAGATCATTTTTAAATGGTATTTTTCAAGGCAATCTTAGTGTGATGGTTTATAGGAATTGCTAAAGAATTATTATCTTAATAACATAAAATATAATATTTTTAAAAAAATGGTGGGAAATCTAACATATGCTTTTCTATATTTGTGGATGTATCCTTATAAACCTATTGGTGCAAACTTGTGTGTTTTATCTAGGGAGATTCACATTGTGCACATTAGCATGAAACTAGTCAAATACCTAGTGAATTGTCAACAACTCATTGAGCTAACCCCTTGGGCTAGATACAAATATAATCCAAAGAAAGAGCTCTAACAATTAAGCCTAAATAAAAGTCCTTTTTAGAGGCACCTTTGAGGTCCTAATATTAGGATTTTTAAAAAATTCCTTGGTAAAGGCATTCCAAAATAGTCATTAGTTAGACAAAGGAAAAACACATAACCCACCATGGGAGATGGTCCATCAACGTTCTTGGATTACGAGGGTTATGAGATGTTTTGAACAATACAAGTTTGAACACATCAAAAGATTAAGCAATTGGAACGTCAAAAGATTAAGCAATTGGACTACAAATTTGCTAACGAACAGAGCTATTGCTACCAAGAAAACACAATCAATGTTTTTATGAACCTACTTTATGGTAGAAAATTTTCATTAGAAAAATATCATTATGATTCTTCTTGAACCAAGGGTTACCTTCTCTACATTGAGCCCCACCCTCCCCATAAGGCATTCACTTATTAGGGAATATTCAACCATGTGAATTCATATTGGGTGATATACAATTCTATAAAAAAAGAAAGAAAAATATTTCTTCATATATATGGCCAAGGGGTATTTTTAATATATTTAAACCATATAGATATTGAGGGGGTTTAAAATATCCTATTAGGGGGGTTGAATTAGGTATGGAGGAGGGGGTGTGGGAGGCTTTCAATGGGTTGCTTCCTACTAGACTAGTCCATATCCTTCAAGATCCACAATGATGGATCCGTTCTCTTGATATGCTCTTCTTCTTCTTCTTCTTCTTTATTTTTCAATGCCCATAACCCCCTTTTGTGACACGAGAAACTCTCACATATGGAGTAGTTTATATAGTTTTGTGACTGTTACATGGCTCAATGTATCCCCCAACTCTTCTTTATTGACTTGTTGCATGTATTCTACCATCAATATAGAGCCCATTGAAATCAAGGATTTGACCAAAAGTTCCATTGGAAATTGGGGATTTGACAAAGACATGAAAAAGAGACATGGTAGAAGGACACTATAATGAATCCCAATGTGTAGAAACAAGTAAATGGCCATAGAAATATTTCCCTATAGCTTCTAGAAATAATTTACCCCCACCCACTAAGGAGTGTGATGTAAGCATTGATACATTGATGACTCAAAAGAGAACTTCTCTATTACTAGTCTCTTTCCTTGGTTTCTCCTTTGGAAAAGTGAAGAAGATGCATGATTTGCGTAACACTGATCCTTTTGGCCCCACTCAACAATGCAAAGAAATTATTATTGTTAGAATCTCCATTAATCTCCAATAAATACATTGATTAAATTAAAATAGGGAAGAAGAAAAGGAAAAAATAAGTAGTTCACCAGTTTGCATAAACCTCATCTCTATCTTATAAGAGTCATGTCATGTCACCATACTAGGAGTATAAATAAAAAAAGGTACTAAAATTGTCATGGAAAAATAGGTACCTAGGATATCTAGTGAAATTTGGTGGATTTTTAATTGGAAAGATGTATCGTGAGGGGGGTTCACCAAAAGGATTATGGTAGGAATTATTTAATATCTATTTAAATTAGGGGAAACTTATAATATTTCGTGAATGCACATGGTATGTCAAAGGTTCATAAAGTGAACCCCCTTGTGTCCCTTCGTCATGAGTTATAATGGTTGGAGGCTCTTTAGTTTGTTATTTTTTTTATTCCACCCTCAAGTTATTCTCCCGAGGGGGAAAGATTTCAATTATGACAATTGTAGATATTTACTTTTCCACCAATTTGATGTCACCCTCAATTCATTTTCCTAGTGGGGGGAGATTTGTTACTAGTACATTTATAATTTAAATTGATGCCACTGTAAATTCACAACCTTGGAAGTAGGCTTGTGTTGACTTAATGTGAATATAATACATAAGTAGGGAAGGAATCAAGTCCCTCACTTTTATTTTTTAAATTCATCTTAGAGAAGAGTGCTTCCCAATGGTTGAGCTAGGGTGAAAAGGCAATGACAACTACCCAACCTATAACAAGATTCCATAGATTTGGCCTAAATATCAATTAAAGATAGAAAAGAGGGTGTTTGTTGAACTTTGTTCATAAAGTAATTATGGATACTATGTAGGAAATACTTCTACATATGATCAACATGTCATTGTTCTCAAAATCTATGATTGATAAAATGTTTTGAAGGTATTTGCAAAAAAAATAGTTTTTTGATGTTTACTTTCTTGTCCTTAAAATATATGATTGACACAATATTTTGAGGGTATTTGTAAGGAAAATAGTTTAGTGATGTTTACTTTAAATTATTGAATTGTAATTCTAGGGAAAACTTTCAAGGAAACCCAAGGGATGCTTCTACACATTCATGGATGGAATCCCTAGTATATACATTGGTGTAGCCTAGTGCATCTCATCCACAGGGGCTTCACCTTGTTGATCAATATCTCATCACATTCATTATGAAAGGGGGTTTTCGAATTGTAAAAAATAAATTCAATATATTGTAGATATNGGGGGGGGGGGTGATGAAGGGTATTGAGGGTGTTATTGCACAAGTTGTCGGTTTGGAAAAGCCTGACCCAACCACCAATTGGTGACACCTTAGAGAGAACCTAACCACTGTCACCTTAGGTAGGTGTTCTCGTCACTTTAGAGGTGAGGTAGTCACCTCAATGGGGGAATTCTGGTGACCCTAGGGGGGATTGAGATGGAAAATGATATGTATGAATGGATTCCCCTAAAGTTCAATTTTATATATGAAAAATGGAACTTGGTAACGAATCTTGGGAAAGTTTTAGGGTTTCCAATGCTTTGAGTGACCTTCCAAGAGAAAGTACTTTCCTGAGACACAATGAAAACCAAGTATACAATGCAGTATGTTAGGTGGAAAAGTAATTTAAGATTGTTTTCCCTAATTGCAACAAAAACAAGTGATATATATTATCATATAAAATATAATAAAGGATGCAAAATAAGTTGTAAAAATCTAATTTGAATAAGCAAGAGACAAGCTAGTGAAGACTAGTTTAACTCAACAATGATAAAGCAAAACTCTAGCACAAAAGCAAGGCTGAAACAAAAAACTTACTGCATTGATATTTATCAGCCTTATGGCTGTAACAAACCAAGACTTATAATTGAAAATTCAGCCAATGATATTTGTTAGGGAAAATTTATAGCTAATTCACAGGGTTAGTTTAGGAGTTATCTACGATTAGAGGGTTAGATTTTTGTATCCCTAATGGATGTAGGTTAGTTTTGTAAAAAAATAAATTTATAGTGGGTGAAAGAGGACACCTCAATTAGGCAAGATAGCCTAGGGCTCAAAGAACAATGTCCAAGTGAGAGAACTTCAAAACATCATATTTTCACGTTTACCAATGCAACATTTTATTTCTCCAATGCAATGAATAGTGCCTTTGATTATGCGTTAATGAGGTCAAAAGAAAAGAGCTAAAGCTACTACCTCCTTGGGGGTATAAATTCTCTTATTCCCAAAGGTAAGTAACCTAGTTAGGGTTTAAAACAAAGGGGTGCATATCCTTTTACTTCCTTGGAAAACCCTTGCAAACAATAATTCTATGCTTATTATTATGGTGGAGCTAAATTAGGGGTGTATGCACTTATACTCCCTACCTAGCCTTAGAAAAATCAACCATGAGCTTGAATTACAAATGATAGCAACGAGTAAAAAGTCTTAACAATCCAAATTGCACAAGATAAACCATAACATGCCAAGATAAACCACCACAATAGCTAGAAAAGAACTCCAAGAGATAGTGCACCATCATCATGTACTCCATAACCAAAGAAACACCACACCATAGCACAAGAGAACATAAATATTCAAGGGTAGAAAAAATTTCAGTCCTTAGCTCTTTAGAATGGAAGAGTTATGATTCAAAATGAGATCTTATAATCTCTATTTATACAAAATATCTATATCATAGTTTGTCCACATTAGAAAGGATAAAACCTAAGATAAGGGGTCCAAAACCCTTGTATTACCCCTTGCAACAAAATAATATTAAACAATTCACTTAAAATTCATTTTTACACAAAAGAAACCCTAGAACAAGGTGACGTCACCCCTTTAGGGGACGTTTTGGCACTTGAGCAAGTCGTTGGAGAAGATGTGGAAATCATTGGGGATTTTTGAGCCTCCTCATCATGTGATAAGCCTTATACATGCCTCATTTAGTGAAAATATGCCAAGTGTCAATGTGAAATCACTCCATCACCATCAAACCCCCTCATGTATGATGTCATCCCTAAAAAAATGACATTTTTCCTCTCCTATGAAAATTGTTTGGGTTCTAGGGGATGGATAAGATCCTCCATGATGTCAAGTAAGCCTCCAAAGGAATATCTCTATGATCTGGTATGCTGGCCTACCACATCCAACCTGTGGGATCTTTTCCCCATGGAAGCCCAATCTAGGCTTGTTCTCCCAAAACTGACCACCAAGCAAGGTCCTGCAAAACAAAATGGTACGCCCTCCAAAGATCTCATGTCAAATATATCATGAAAAGTGTAAACCATGTCTAATAAGAAAGGCACTTAAGCATGTGCATCAAAAATACCTCATCAAATCAAACAAATGCTCAAAGACCCTATAAAATTGACCAAGTTTAAGTATGGGAGGGTTGTCATAAAGGTCCTATTGGGTAGAAAAAATCCCTCAAGTAGGGGATGCTCCCAAGTATGTCCTTTCAAGGTCATGAAATGGATGATGAGGTGGAAGTGGTTCAGACTTCATAGGTCGTTGAGTTTCATGAAATACAAGGGATCGTATTATCTCATTTATGTTTTCCTTTGCAGAGGGTGTGTGGCACCTTTGTTTTCAATGTATTTTTTCCAATCCCATTTTGCCAATCTTTGTTTCTTTCATGTTTTAAGGAACGATTTGAAGGCCACTGTCCTGGCGTGGTGTCCAGATAATGAAAATGTCAGTCATAAATACCTTGCAGAAAGGAGAAGGATGGCTTGTGATGAGACCCTCTTTCTCTCAGTTGTGTAATTGAGAGCCACTACCCTGGCTTAGTGGCCATATGATGGTAATTTCATACTGCTATATACCCATGATCATTATAGGCTAGTGCGTGATGAGACCTTCTATCCTCCAACTAACCCCCTAAGAAATCATTATTATTCTTATGGGTCCCCATTTTCTTATAGATAATCTTTTCATTGCTTTCTTAGGGATCCCTGGGTGAAGCATCTAGAAGGTTAATATCTAGGATTTTTAGCCAACAACAATCCCTCTGGGCCTTCATCCCCTTTTTCCCATGAAATGAGGTACACGTCCTTCTTGGGTCACTAAAGTCAAAGGGCCTAGAAGAGGGAAATATTATGGGAATATAATGAGAGGAAAGTGTTATGTATGGTCAGGAATGATACGATAACCCCTCAAGGGACCCCCAATCACAAACCTTCCCCAAAGGTTGACCACTTACTAGGAAATATATGAAACTCACCAAGGTGAAATAGGGTCAAAGGAATAATGTCCAAGCAAGCATTCTATAATCAAAAGTATATTAAATACAACATGTTCAATTTCCTCAAATATTAGGGTGATTACCTGCAAAAATACCTAAATTGTACCGCATGGAGAAAGACCCTTCTTCCTTCTAGAAGCTAGCTGGTGTGGTGGATGCGCTGACAATGGATCAAATGTGGTGATGGAGTTATCTTCTATATGTGCAAGTGGACACTTATGGTCATGTAGTCTCTCAGTATTCCATATATGAAACCTGAGGGCCTCGAGATATGATCTCCTCAGTTATCCCACAAAATGGGGATAACAAAGGGGATTACAGGTATTGTGGGGTATAATTTTTTTTTTTTTAATATTTTAATGATGTATTAGGAGGGGGATTCAACAAAAGGNATGTAGTCTCTCAGTATTCCATATATGAAACCTGAGGGCCTCGAGATATGATCTCCTCAGTTATCCCACAAAATGGGGATAACAAAGGGGATTACAGGTATTGTGGGGTATAATTTTTTTTTTTTAATATTTTAATGATGTATTAGGAGGGGGATTCAACAAAAGGATTTTGGGAGGTATTTATCAATATCTAATGGAATTAGGGATTTTCTTTAATATCCCATGAATGCACATGTTATGTCATAGATTCACTGAGTGGATACCTTATGATGTCATCTAGGGGAATTCAAATCGAGAACTTGTTGGGACAAAACTAGCCAAATTCCCAACAACATTGGAGACAACTAGTTGAGCTAAACCCTTGGCTAATTATTGCATTATATATGTGTACATTTCAAGAATACAATAATTTTTATTCAAGAACTAATAGAAAAGGTGAAATCCATGGGTTCTCCACTCAGTCAACCTGTGACATACCATGCATGTTTGTGGGATATCAAAGAATACCTCTAGTGCCACTAGTTATTGATAAATACATCCCGAAATCCTTTTGTTGAACCCCCCTCCCAATACGTATTTCTTAGTAAGAATACCATTTTTCTTACTATATATCCCCTATTTTTATCGTATAACCCCTTTTATACCCCCCAATAGCTATAAAACCCCTAGTTCCATGTGTCCACTCCCCCAATACCTATAATATATTGACCCTATTTTTCACAATTTTAAAACCCCCTTTATGAATGAACATGATAAGATATTGGTCAAGGTGAAGCTCCCATGGTGAAAACATCCATGTGACAACATTTTTTCCATTACCAATGAGAGTGTTAAATAGTCTCAACAATGATTAGTGAGAAGCTAGGTGTCACTTGTAAAAAAAAATAAGTTACTATTTAGTATATAGTATTTTTTTATTAATTTTTGGCCACAATAATACTAAAATACACTTACATAAAACTAATTAGTTGTTATTGAAATAATGTGTTTGACATCAAAGGAGATACATGAATCCCATACAGGAACATAGTGAGATGAAACTATAGAAATAGTTTTTATTCTTGAAGAAAATTCCCTACAACCTTGATGGACACACAAATGCATATACTAGTGCTTCTAGTCGATGAGAATGAGTTAGATGATGTTGTTTCTATAGGGTGGTTGATGTTCTTCTTGGAGAGGTATAAGAAGACACTGAAGGGATTTATGAAGCGATTGGCATGTCCAAAGGGTTCCATTGTTGAATGATATATCATTCATGAATCCTTCTATTTTCTTAGTGAATACCTCCATAAGTCATTTGATGGTGTGCCATGTATATGGCATGATCATCATGGAAAAAAAAGTAATGGAATAATCTCTTTCTGAGTAAAATGGTCATCTCATAAGTTGGGCATGCAATTATGTCAATACAATATCACAAACTCTACTTTAAAATTAATATATGTAATTTTACTAATCATGCAATATTGTTCACGTGTATTTCTACATTTTTAAAATATTGAGCAAAGGTTTAGGGTTTTTTGGATTTGCTTCTTTTGGTCTTTCCCTATCATGGAACTCTCCTTAGGGGAGGGAGACCTCCCTTATTATAAATAAATCCTCTATGGTGCAGGATGTGATTCCCATTCTACGTCTCATGGAGCCTCTAGAGGATCCACGACACAGCCGCAATGCAAGACTAAAACAATGGAAACTGAAGATACTAGCATTGTGGATCCACCATAGAAGGGTAATGGACTTGTTATCCCCTAGCCTAGGGATAACTAAGGAGATTATTTCTCGAGGCCAACAGGTCCCAGACATGGAGTATCGAGAGCCATATTGACTTAATCCTATCCCTGGAGGGCCCATCTTTATTCTTCAGCGCCTCCATCCTGTCAGCAACAACATCATCCATCCCATTGGTCTAGTCCTTCAATAGCAGTGGGTATTTCTCCATGAGGTAATTAGTTTGAGTTCCATGGTATGTGTCACTCTGATTCTCAAAACATTTAAATATGTGCATTCAAATTTTTTTTTTCATGGAGTGTGCTTGGACTTTATGCCTTTTGACTTGTCCATACCTGGGGGGTGTGACAGAATGACCTAGAAAGTTGGTTCCCTTAGGACTGAGTTTTCACTGGGTGGTTTCATGAAATTCTATCATCCATTCCCACCATACTTATCACTTTTCATCATTTTCCCTCTCTTATATCCCTTGCATTGGTTCGGGCATTGGGTTTTCCAAGATAGCAAAGGGTTGTACCTTGCCTTGTGGGAAGAAGGGGCTAAAGGCCCAGAGGGTAAAAGTAGTTGGAAAAATATAAGAGCCAAAAGAACAAAACCTTCAGATGCTTCACCTAGGGATCCCCGAGAAAGAAATAAAAGGATTCTCAGTAAGAAAAAGGAGGGACCCATAAAATAA
>SNQJ01S0033271.1:0-16719 GCA_010110895.2 Picea sitchensis
TTTCTTAACCTTTTCCATGAGAAGCCCATGATTATATAGGAGAAGGTGAATTGGTTAAAGGGATGAGGATGATCCCACCAAATCAGAGAAACCAATAGGATCGCAACCATAAAGACGCCACCTCACATTCTAGAAGATTCCCCTTCTAGAAACTTCGTGAAACCTCTTTCCTCTTTTAGCTTTGGAACGTCGCTGCATCTTGCCTATATAGCAGGCTATGTAAATCTCATAGGCCAGCTACAGAGCATCCTGTGAACCCTTTCTAAAAGGCAGCCTTGTAGAGGAGGAAAGAAGTTGCTTTTCTCAGGAAAAAATTCATGTTGGAAACCTGAACACATGTTTGTGAAATCATCACTAGGGTGACCAAAATAATGTATAACACCAAGTACTTCATTGGTGATTTCATGTTGTTTGACGGTTGATTGAACTGCAAATTGTTGTATATTTTTCCTGTGCTACAAACTGTTAAATGTTTTATGCATTGCCAACTCTCTGCACCATTAAATCCCACGGCTTTGGTATCCTAAAACCTGGACATTTTAAATATTTTTATACTGAATGAACATCTTACATTTTCCTCTTGCAAACAACAAAATTATACACTGCCAACACTGCATTGTAAACTGTCCATTACAACTCTGCACTGCAGACTGTGTGTTGCAAAGCGGCACTGTGAACCCTCTTTTTCTTGATAGATCGAACCCTTTTCAATTGAGAATAATCTAGGTACTCGGTTTTAACCTGTCAACTCATATTTTCATGCGCTGCAAACCCTCTGTTTTACACAGAATTGCTTCAATTTCTTCTTGTTTTCAGTTTCATCCAATTGAATTTCTATTTCTCTTTTCTCACTTCCTACTTGTAACATGTTCATCCTGACACTATTGTTGTGCATAAATTGTTTAGTCATGTAAACCCTAAGTTGTGTCATATTTGTAAACAAACCCTAAATTTCATGTTTTTATTACATATCTCATAAAAAAATGTGAAAAGAGGGTACATAAGGTTTTTCAAAACATTCATTATGGACATTCAACAAGGAAAGAAGATCCACAAAGGAGGAGAGATTGTGAGAGTTGAACCACATGACATGAAACTTGTCCATTCTGAACCATTTTTCATGGAATCTTTCTAGAGGGTGGGCTACCTAAAGTTTTGTGAGAAAATGCAAAGAGGACATCCTGAAGTAGCTAAGTAGTTTTCACTCAAATTCAGTGGGGAAAAGAATAAGGTGTGGGTTTTAGAGTTTGAAGTCTCTGAGCAATCTATTTCTCTAGCCATAGAGATACTTGATTCTGGTGAGAAGTGGTTTAAATCCATGTCTTTGAACTCTTATTTTTCCGAGGAATTCCTAGAACCTAAATATCAAGGAGACAACCTATCCAAAGGAGTGCCAAGAATTCACATGCTGGAGTATTTTGACAAGATGCTCAGGGTTATTCAAAGGTACTTCACGTGTGAAGGAAGGTTCAATATGGTATATCAATACCATATCACATTACTACTACACTTCACTGGGAAAGATTCCATGAACCTTCCCTTTGATCTTTTCAGGAGTACTGGCAAGATGTCAGATAAGGTGCAGGCTAAGTCAAAGCCTCATCTTAGAAAAAGGACAAAGCTCAACCTTCCAAGCAACCCATAGATATTATTGATATCAACACTCCTCCTCGTGAACATAATCTTACTTTGAAAAGAATTAGGAGGCAACTTAAGGATGAAAGAAATGAAAATGACAAATTGAAGAAGGAGGATTTGGAGGCTCAAATCAAGATGAAGGATATGTTAGACCTATATGAGCCTTGAGGATACAATTGATAAAGAAAGATACATGGCTATGAGATCTTTACCCCTTCATAGAAAACTCAAGAATGTGTATAAACATAAGAGAGCTTACAAAGTTGAGATCAGGAAATTAAAAGTAGAGTTGCAGCTCTTCAAAGAGAAAGTAGCAAAAAGGAATATAGATATATTGGCGAAGGTGGATACTAGAAGGAGTACCAGGAAATGATGAATACTTGATACTACTTCACATTAGCATCATTTTTGTCATGGTTAACTTTTTTGCATACAATTATAACCTAGGTAATGATTTTGGGTCTTGAGCTGAAGTTAGCATGTTCATATGATTTTTCCAAGGTTACTTCATATTGCAAGGAGTTTGTAGGAGATTCTAGAAGTTTTTTCCCACTTCATGAGAAATTTTTAAAGGTTGGAATCCTTTTTGGAGGTAAAAAGGAACCTACAGGAAAGTTGGCAGGGTGTGCACTCACTAGCGTAGCGAACTAGGTGTTTTAGGACAGTCTGCAACACAAGTGTTGTGAAATTGGAGTAATGAATATTTTGAAGATGAAATGGATTTCCAAGTGTCAGGTTGAACTCGGATAAGCATTTAGGATATTATTTTCACATCAAAAGGCATCCTGTATCAAGGATCTTCCTGTAGTAAAGCCACATCATTAAGTTGTTAAGGGTTGTTCTAAACATTGCCAACATCTTCCTGGAAAATAACATTATATTTACATTCTTGTTGTACACCTAGTGCCATGCCTTTGTTAGGCATAGGATCCTATGATGAATTTAGGTGGAAAATTGTAAACAGGATTTTGGATGTTTTGTTATTTAACATGCATTTAACTTGATAGGGGGTTCGAATGGTTAACTAGATAATATTTTATCTTTAGTTTCAAGTTGTAACAAAGTTTCCTAATGTATGTACCAGACTCAATAATCTTTAATAGTGAAAGATTAGTTACTTTCCTATTGTCATTTCTATTCTATCTCACTTTGGTGTTAGTTTCAGGTGAAGGATTCATCATGATGCTTGCTTTCTTATTACAATAAATGATTTATTGTTGGTAATTTATGCAAGTTCATCAAAGTGTTTTCTCTTTTTGATTAAGAAGTTCTTATTCAATGTTTTTTCTTCCATATGTGTTCCAGAAGTACTTGATGTGACCTGATACAAATATTTCACCTTTCTTGCTAAGTCTTCTATTTTTCCATTTATATCTCCAAACACTTATTTGAATCTATTCAAAGCCTTGCTTGCTAGTGTGTATTTCATGGAGAGTTTTGTGATTGACATCATAAAATGAGTTTCACACCCATTTGCCACACTTTTAAAACATTATTATTCACAATTATTATGGGTATTATTCTTACATCTACAACAGTCTAGGTGTGACTTCTAGTGCTAACATTTTTGGCACTGTTGTCAGGGAATGAATTGAAGATCTTTCCCTGGGTTGTATGACAAGGACACTACTGATTTTGTTGGTGTACATAAATTATTAAACAGAACGACTGCATAGTGCACCTGGAGACTCCAAATTTCAATTGTGGCTCCCAAGAGTAAGCACATGAGGGTTAACCCACAATCACCTCTGGCTACACCTGAAGCTAATCTAGAAAAAATCATAAGGGAGGGAAAATATTTGCAAGGAGCCTCCTCTTCTAAATTATTAGGTATTTCTGGAGACCTACCTGACTATGTTTTCCATACACTAGTTCTTGTTTCTCATGTTTCTCATTTACCTATTACTGAAACTCTTGTAAAGTAAAAACTAGGAGATTTTTCTATAGAATACACAATTTTTCCCCTGGACTTGAAAGAAGAAAACTTGGAAAGTTTTGATTTTCTTGCATCTCCTAAAATTGTAAAGTGGTTCAGACTTGAAATTTTGGAATATTTCCCTTTCTTAAGTTCTCCTACTCCCCATTCTTTTAAGTTTCCAGTAACTAAATAAGAAGGAACCTCATTTTCTGGTGAAATCCCCCCAGCTCTATCCAAGTCCCAACCACCTTTTGTTAAATATGAATATGCTCCACCTTATACTCCTCCTTTTTCAAAACCTCCTATTATTTAGATTTCTTTTTCACCTATTAATTCACCATCTACTTCTCCTTAAAGTCAGAATCTTCCTTTTCCAAATCAAATGGTACGAATTAATCCTCCTCATAACATGAATGGATGCCATTGTGGCTACTAGGTATGCACCAGTAGTGCTTCCTCAGTCCATGAATTCTCTTCCAATATGAGATTACCTTAAGTACATGCCTAAATTCACTGGAGAGGAAGATATCACTACAAAAGAACATTTTATTGCATTTTACAGTTATGCAGATAATTTGAATATTGAAAATGAAGATGCATGGATGAGAGTATTTGTGCAAAGTCTAGATGGAGAACCTAGGAAGTGGTTTAGAATTTTAGCTCATGGATCAATAGATGGAATTGAAGCCCTCGATGATGCCTTTTTAAGACATTGGGGTGAAAAAAATTATTGTTTGTATTACATTACAGAATTTGGGGCTCTTAAAAGGAAAGAGGGTGAATCAATGTCATATTTTTCAAAAATATTTAACAAGATGTTCAAAAAATTCCTACTGAAAAGTTAAAACCTACTGAAAATTATGCTAAAATAACCTATGCAAGTGATTTTGACCCAGAATTATGTCTTTTGTTGAGAGAAATAAAGTTTAAAACATTGGCCCATATGCAAGATGTTTCACTAGAGGTTGAATCAAATATATTGGCAATGGATGAGTTGAGGGGAAAATATGATGGAGATAGAAGAAAACAAAAAGAAGCATCATCTTCAGATGCTTAAAGAATTAGTCCCCAAGTTGATGAATTGACTAAATTGGTTAAGTGATTATCTACGGAGATGGAAAGATTAAAACTTGAAGGGAGACAAACAAATATAAATCCTCAAGATTTTGGAAACATAAATAATTTCAGAAGGTCAAATAATACACCTCAAATTCTGTAGAGAGATCATAGAAATAAAGAGGATCAGAAGGTTCAAACTCATCTATAAAACAATTTGGTTGATGATGAAGAAGGAAATAATGAGGAAGCAAACCAAGAAATTCATTGTTTAGGGGATACAACTACTTCCCCTCATTTAACCTAGACTTCTTATGAAGAGTCTTTAATGTGAAATCAGTTGAATGAGTTAAGTAAAGGAGAAAAATCCAATGAACCTCAAAACAAGTATTATTTGAGGTCAAAACAAAATGAGGGAAAACCAAATACATCTACTCATCCTAAAAAATAAAATTCCCCTCCCAAGGCAATGGCTGAACCAAATAAAGAAATAGGAGAACAAAACAATCAACCCATTATCAAGGCTCTTGTTCAAGTGGAAAAGGAAATTCTAAAATCCCAATACTATTTTAATTTTGAGAATGAAATCCAAAAAATCAAGATTCATGTCCCACTCTTAGAATTGATGAAAAATGAAGATTTTAATAAATATATCTCAAAAAAGTTGCAACTTTAATCTTATTACCCTTCAACAGACTCGGTTAACTTGCAGGATGAGAAACCTGCAGTTGTATTGGGACCACTGTTAGAAGACAAAGATGACTCCTCTCCCCCCTTTTACACTTCTTTGAATGTGCATGACAACAGATTAAACAATTGTCTTATGGACTTAGGTGCATCCCACAAATTGATGCCTAAGGTTGTCATGGATGATTTGTGTTTGAAAATTACTAAATCTTATCATGATTTGTATTATGTTGACTCAAGAAAGTAAAATGCCTTGGATTTATTAAAGATCTAGTTGTCACTCTTTTTAAATTACCTATGAAAAGCATAGTCATGGATATTGTAGTTGCAAATGTTCCTCCCAAATTTGGAATGCTTATGTCTAGATCATAGATCCAGAGGTTAGGAGGGACTTTTCAAATGGATCATTCTTATGCTACCATACGAGTCTTTGGGGGTGAGCATAGAAGGTTGTATAGAGAAGCACAGTTAGCATATATCATAAGTGATGAGAGCAACCCAACAAACCATCCCATCTATGTTGTTGATATTTATTTAGGATCTAGTATTCTTCATCTTACTTATTTTTCTCAATCACCTTTAGAAATAAAAAAATCAGTCACCAACAACATGTGAAACAACTAGAGAGTGTGCTCAAACATGGAAAATGTATTTTGATGGTGCATCTTCCAAGGATAGTGTTGGTGTTGGAGTAATTTTCATTTCTCATTATTAGGATGTCACAATATTGTCCTTCTAACATGAATTTGAAACCACAAACAACATTGTAGAATATGAATCCTTAGTTTTGGGGCTTAGAGCTGCAAAGGACATGAAAATTAAGGAACTGGTAGTTTTTGGAGATGTAAAGTTGATTGTGAATCAAGTTAGAAACATATATCAAACAAATAATCCTAGACTGAAATCTTATAGGAATGAGGTTTGGGACCTCATTTATAATTTCTTCTCATCCTTCAACATATTTTTTGTTCCTAGAGAGGCTAATACACTGGGTGATTCCTTAGTTGTTTCTGCTAGTAATTTTAAAATCCCACTACCTGCAAAGCCTAAGAATAATGTTGAGGTGAAATACAGACCTTCTTTACTTGATAATGTCAAGCATTGGAAGGTTTTTGAAGACTCAAATGATGATAAAAATATGCATGCTAATAAATTTATGAATAAGATTGTAGATCACAAAATTGTTCAGTGTCCTAGCATTCATATTCCTAAAGGATTGGTTCCATTGGAGAGACAGTTTGATAAAAATGATATTGTTGTGAAAGTGACTGGTTCTAAGGAAAATGAAAATCTGATGGAATGTAATCTAGGCACTGAAGAGGAACACAAATATGTTAAATTGTCTAGTAGCTTGTCAAAAAATCAAAGGGTTGAATATATCAAATTGTTGAAAGAATTTTCTAATGGTTTTGCATGGAAGTATGAACACCTGGAAACTTATGATACTAGCATCATTGAGAACATAATACCTTTGAAATATGACACCAAACCTTTCAGACATAAACTTAGGAAGATCAACCCTATGTTATTGCCCATTATGGAAAAGAGGTCAAAAAATTGCTTGATGCCCAGATCATTATACCTATGAGGTATTATGATTGGATATCTAATTTGGTCCATGTCAAAAAGAAGAATGGTGAGATCAGGATTTGTGTTGACTTCAAGAACTTAAATAGGTGTTCCAGAAAAGACAACTACCCCTTACCAAAAATGGACCATATCTTGCAAAGGGTGACAAGCTCAGTAAAGATTTCAATGATTGATGGGTTTTCGGGCTACAATAAGATTTGTGTGTTACTCGAGGACAGAGAAAAGACAATATTAACCACTCCTTGGGGTACATTCATGTATTCCAAGATGCCATTCGATCTCATGAATGCATGGGAAACTTTCCAACATGCAATGGACATTGCATTTATTGGAGAGAAAGACAAGTTTGTGGTTATCTATTTGGATGATATCACAGTGTTTTCCAAGTATGAACAAGAGCATTACCAACATTTAGAGAAGGTGTTTTTGAAGTGTAGAAATTATGGGTTGTCCCTTAATCCCAAGAAGTCTCTTTTTTCCATCAAGGAAGGTAAGGTTCTAGGACATATTTCCTCAGTTGAAGGAGTAAAAATTGACCCAAATAGCGTAGAGGCTATAAAAACGCTTTCTCTCCCAAGGTCCAAGAAACAAATTCAGTCCTTCTTAGGTAATATAAAAATTTTGAGGAGATTTATATCTAACTTTGTTGAGTTAGTGAAATTCATCACTTCCATGCTGAGAAAATGGAATGAAGTAAAATGGACACTTGAAGCTAGGGGTTCTTTTGAGCAGATAAAACAAGCACTGGTTAATGTTCATATTTTGATCAGTCCTGACTACTCAAAGGAATTTTTGTTTTTTTTCCTTTTCCTCAAATGATACATTAGCTAATGTCCTTCTTCATAAGAATTCATATGGAATGGATAATCCTATCTATTTTTTCATTAGGGCCTTGAGAGATGTTGAAGCTAGATATGACATCATGGAGAAACAAGCTTATTCTTTAGTCAAAGCTCTAAAATTCTTCAGGGTATATGTTCTTCACTCAAAAATCATTTCTTATGTTCCTTCAAGCTCTGTGAAAGAAATTATGATTCATCCTGATATAGATGGGAAAACAATTAAGTGGATTGCTAAGATTTTGGAGTTTCATATTGAGGTGAAACCCACCAAGTTGGTAAAAGGTGAAGGTTTAGCTAGATTTTTAGATGAATCCAAATTTTTAGCTGATATTCCTAGCAACAACTTGCAAATCAGCTCAAAATTGGTAGAATGCAATTGGTACAAGGATCTTATCTATTTCTTGCAAAATTTGAAGCCTCCCACTGGACTTGAGAAGACCATATTATTGGATCTAAAACTTAAAGCAGTCAAGTATTGTATTGTTGATCGGATTCTATATTGGAAATATCCTTTAGGAGTTCTCTTAAGATGTTTAGATCCAAAAGAGGCAAAACAAACTATGACTGAATTTCATGGGAGTTTATGTGGAGGTCATCGCTTCTTCAGGACTACAGCATACAAGATACTTAGGTTTGGGTATTTCTGATCTAGTTTATTCGTTGATGTGTGTGAAAAGATCAGTCTTGTGAAAAATTTCATGCATTCTCAAGAAAACAACAACTCAAATATTTTCCTATAAAACCCACGGTGGTATATAGCCCTTTTCAGTAGTGGGGAGTATACTTTATTGGATAAATTCATCAATCCTCAAGTGGCCAACACCGTTGCATTCTAAATGCTATTGATTACTTTACCAAATGTATAGAAGCCATTCCCACCAGAAATGGAACACAAAAAGTAGTTATTGGCTTCTTGGAATATATTCTATCAAGGCTTGGTTTCCCAAATAAAATTATCATTGATAATGCAACAACTTTTAAGGTTGATCCCCTGGTGAATTTCTGTGAAAAAATTGGTATTCAACTTATCCAATCCACTCCATATTAATCTCAGGGTAATGTCTTAGAAGAATCCTCCCACGAAATCTTAGTGAATATTATCAGAAAATTGTTTGAATATAATAAGAAGTCATGGGATTCAAATTTGAAGTTTTCACTATGGGCGGACAAAGTAACCACCAAAAGGTCAATTAGTAGCACACTATTTCAGCTGGTTTATGGAACTGAAGTTGTTTTCCATGCTCAGTTAGATTTACCTGTGGACAAGTTTCTTCAAGATGAAGAAGGGGAACCAGATCACATGATCAGGAGGATGCATCAACTTGTGGAAGTACAACAAACTAGAGAACAACTTTTTGACAAAGAACAAAGTCATCAATAAAAAATACAAGAAGTTTTTGACAAGAAGGTGAGGAAGGAATATTTTCATCTTGGAGACCTGATACTCAAATGGGATACTCAAAGGCAAGATAAGGGAAAAAATGGCAAATTCAAATCCCTTTGGGTTGGTTCTTTTGAAATTTCTGAAGTTTTGCAAAATCATATTTTAAGCTACATAATTTGGAAGATGATGAAATTCCTGGTGGCCCGATCAATGGGAAATTTTAAAGAAATATTTTTTCTAAAATCCATGGGTGGCTTCATTTCATTGTAAATACCAATCTATTAGTTAGTTTTGTTTTCTTTTAATAGTGACTCCTTTCCCAATGGATAAGACACTGAAACTACATGTTCTTGGAGCCTCATAGGGAGGTCTCCATCCCCTGTGGAGCTAGATGTTAGCACATAGGATGTGTAGGGGTCAAAATATTTTTAGATTTCTAGGTTTGATTCATAGTATCTTTAAATTTTTAGGTTTTGAGCTATATCTCATGTCATAAATCATGTTTGATTCTTCATGAGCATAGTTTTAATTCTAGTGTTTGTAAGAACCTTGGTATCATGATATTGTTCATCATCATGAAATAAATAAGGGTCAACATGGGTCACACCCTTGGTCTTAAAACTGTCATAATTATATGTATTGTCTAAAAGGGATGTACAAAAGTTTCCATTATATCATTCTCAACCATTTGAGGGTCAAGTCAAGTGTCCAATCTACTCATTGCAAACTCACTTGAAAGTTTGTAGCATATCAAGAAGTACCTTATGAACTTATTTCTCATCATTGTACTTTGAAAACGTGTAAAGGGATATCTCATCGTTTTTAGCACTTTCAATGCATTATGTTCTTTAGGATTGTTTCAAGGAACAAGTCTAACAATTTGAATGAAGAGCATTGCCAAAGTTTGAAAATTAGAGACGCGAACTGGTTTTAGAAAATGAAAAGGATTGGATGCTTCCACCTAAGTCTCATTCAATTTCATGAGACACCATCCAAGGTTCCAGACATACCAAGTACTTCTTTGGTGATTGCATTTTTTTTTAGGGTTGATTGAACTACAAATTGTTGTATACTTTTCCTACGTTCCAAACTGTTAAATGATTTATGCACTGCCAATTCTATGCACCATTAAAACCCACATCTTTGGTATCCTAAACCCTGGACATTTTAAATATTGTCATACCAAAGCAACATCTTACAGTTTCCTCTTGCAAACAACAACATTATCCACTTCCAACTCTGCACTGTAAACTATCCATTACAACTCTTGCTACAAAATGGCATTGTGAACCCTTCGTTTCTTGATAGATCAAACCCTTTTCAATTGAGATTCATCTAGGTCCGAGGTTTTAACCTGTCAACACATATTTTTTTCCTCAGACGTGGAAAATATTGAAAGTTTTTCATAAAAACCTAGTTCAATTTGCGCTGCAAACTTAACCACTAGCACTACAAACCCTCTATTTTACACAAAGTTGCTTCAATTTATGCTTGTCTATAGTTTTATTCAATTGAATTTATGTTTCTCTTTTCTCACTTCCTACTTGTAGCATGTTCATCCTCACACTATTGTTGTGCATAAATTGTTCATTCAAGTAAACCCTAAGTTGTGTCATCTCTATAAACAAACACTAAATTTCTTATTTTTATTACATTTCTAATAACAAACAGTCAAAAAAGGGTACAATAGGTTTTTCAAAAGAGTCATGGATAGTCAGCAAGGAAAGAATATCCACAAAGGAGGAGATATTGTGAGAGCTAAACCACATGACATGTAACTCATCCATTCTAAACCATTTTTCAAGGAAGCTTTCTAGACGATGGGTTGCCTGATTTTTTGTGAGAAAATGCAAAGAGGACATCATAGAGTAGCTAAGCAGTTTGCACTCAACTTTAGTGGGACAAAGACTAAGGTGGGGGTGTTGGAGTTTGAAGTCTATGAGCAATCTATTTCTATAGCCACAAAGATACATGATTGTGGTGAGAAGTGGTTTAAATCCATATCTTTGAACTCTTCTTTCTCCAAGAAATTCCTAAAACCTGGATATCAAGGAGACAACCTATCCAAAGGAGTGTCAAGAAGTCACATGTTGGAGTATTTTGACAATATGCTCAAGGTCATTCAAATGTACTTCACCTATGAACGAAGGTTTAATATGGCATATCAATACCATGTCATATTACTACTATACTTCATTGGGAAAGATCCCATGAACCTTACCTTTTATTTTTTTAGGAGTATTGGCAAGATTTTATATAGGGTTCAGGCTAAGTCCAAGCAAGTGGATACCAGTGTTTTTCACTGTGGTTTAATCAAGATGCTAGTACTGGAAGAGTTGAAGAATACTAGCCTTGACTGGGAGACTTTCCTAGTTGCATCAAGTTTTATATTTCTCACACACCACAGTACAAAAGAAAAACACCTACCCCTATTGAGAAGACTATGCATTCAGATTCAAGCAAGAAGAGGAATATGACTAGAAGTGATAAATCCTTAAAGGTTACTGATAAAACAATTAAAGGTGGTCCCTCACATCCTCCTGATAGAGAAATTTCTCCTATGGAAGAACCTACATCTATCGAGATATCATCAAGCAAAGAAAGGAGTTTGAAGGGAAAAAAACTTATCTTTTCCCCACCTATTTTTGTAGAAACGGTCAAATTTAGAAGACCTTTCACTAGATCAACAGCTAAACAACATGTTACTATGGAAGATGGTGCAGCAGAAGCCTTATCTCATCAAAAGGACAAATCTCATCCTTTCAAGTATCCCATAGAGATTATTTATATCAACACTCCTCCTCACTAAACTAATCGTACTTTCAAAAGAGTGATGAGGTAACCTAAGGATGTAGGAATTGAGAATAACAAATTGAAGAAGGAGGATTTGGAGGCCTGAATCAAAATGAAGGATATGTTATACCTATATGAGGAGACTATTGATAAAGCAAGATACATGGAGAAGAGGTATTTACCCCTTCATAGGTAACTCAAGAATGTGTATAAACAAAAGAGATCTTGCCAAGTCGAGATCAAGAAATTAAAAGTAGAGTTGCAGCCCTTCAAAGAGAAAGTAGAAAAAAGGAATCTAGATATGTTGGATAAAGTGGCTACTAGAAGGAGTACTAGGAAAAGATGAATACATGATACTACTTCACATCATCATCATTTCTGTCATGGTTAACGTTTTTGCATACAATTATAACCTAAGTGATTATTTTGTGTAACATCCTCCTTGTTACGACCACAACTCTGATAACACGTGAATTTTTTTTTTTTTTTTTTAAAGTGTGTGCGCATGTGTAGAAAGGAAATAGACACACTTGACTCTACGTCACCACCCGACGACTAACAAGACACAACCAAGATGATGACAACAAGAAGACACAAGGCGCTCAACAAGTAACTTCCAGCATTAACGACCATAGCCAAAGGCGCACAACACAAACATTTAACGACATACTGGGTTATGCACAGTACGAACACAGAAGGAAGAATCCACAGTAGTAGATTTTACTATTTATGCACAGGAAAGCAGGGTGTTTAATCTTAGTTCTCTGCTCCGGAGAGAGAGAAGGTCAGATAGGCTCCTGGCCGACTGCTCAGGCAAAAACTAGTAATCTCTGTCAGGCATGTCGCAAGAGTGGAAACCCTGCCTTTAAAGGGCCCGAGACTCTTGATACGGCACAGGATTCTATAACAAAAATAATCACCCACACCAACTTACATACTAGGCTACTAGGAGGTGTCTACATCCCGCTCGACACAAGCAGACCAGGCAATACATTGTTCACAACCAAGTATAACAAAAATTAATGATACGACCACGTCCACTAAGGGAGACACAAGTCAAGGACCCTGACAATGACCCACCATTAGTTAAGACTCCTCATTACCTATGACTCAAATGGAAACAAGTACAGATCATTTCTTTGTTTGGATCTCGCTAGTCGGCGAGTTACCAACCCAACCTTAATGATGTGAATTCGATTAAATGCAATCCCCATTTACTACTCATAGTAACCTATTTTGCTTAATTCAAGGACATTTCAAATATTGAAAATTTACAATAAGATTTCATAATGATGACAACCTTACATTGATATCAGGATAACCTTATTACATTTTATATTACAAAACCTTGTCGTCATTAACCATCACCTTACCTCATAAATGTTATCAATAACAATAGGGCTTCCATGGAATTACTATGCTTGATACGCCCTTATATTTCATATTATAAACGCATGGCAATAAAACAACTAAACTGCAATGTCATTGCCTTAATGATTACATCCTCATAATTCATATCATCAAGCATGGCAATTAAAACAACTAGTTGCACTGTCATTACCTTCATGATTACATCCTCATAATTCATATTATAAAAGAAAGGCAATAAGAAAACCCAACTGCAATAATGTTACCATACATGCTACCATCCAAGCATTGATATTACAAAGCTTTGCAGTTAAAATAATTAATAATGCAATTTAAACAGCATTGCAATTATATAACCATTAAATAAATAACAATTAATGAACAATTAAATAACCATATCATTTCAATTTAAATACATTGCAGTTAACTAACAATAAATAAACTTAAAGATAAAGAGGGTTCTCTCTGAGTAATGCGCCCAACAAAATCGAACTCAGGTTGTCTTAAAAGAGGCGCTCAGCAATAAAATAAATATTTACCTCCAAGGGTTTCTTGGCAAAAACATTATTGGAAAGTAGTTGTAGCTTGCGGGCTCTCCAAGGTACCAGGTTTAGGCTATGGTGTTACCATTTTACAATTTAAATACAAATAACGCGGAATAATTTTTAAAAACTGAAATAAGGATAAGGAAATGACTTGCGGGTTATTTGCAGGATTGATAAGAATGACAATATGTAAGGACATCCAAAAATAATAATAATAAAATAAAGATGACCAGCATAAAAAATAAAAATCACAAGGAAATCATATTGTAAATAGGTTCTCTTCGATCTACACAAAATTTCTGATATCTAGCCGTTATAAATATAAGGAAGGTTCTTAAATCAACTATAATGTGAGTATCCTCCAGAAATGACTAGTAAGGACCCTTAAAAAATCTTCATCCAAGCGCACATCTAAAATTTGAAATTCTACCAAGTTCAACCATCATCCCTACTGAATAAAAAGAACATCTACGGTATGGTAGATCATGTGCACTCGAAACCCTGCACAACAGGGAAGGCAATATTTCAATTCTATTAAATTTTTATACCGTATTCGTTTCTTTAAGTTCGTGGACATATTGTCAATTGGAAGAATAAAATTCTTAACTTGTCCTGCCATGAAGTCCCTGGTTGTAGAGATAAAAAGGGGGTAAGGTATATGTAAGGATAGCATTAATTTAGAGTAACAAAGAGGAAAAACATTAAAATCATGTAAAGAAGAGCCAGGACTGTGGTGCTGGTATATCTCACCGGCAGAGTACTTCACGCTAGCTGTCCAGAGTTACCGAAACGCAGGTTAAGCATAAGCCAACAGGGTTGTGCTTGTGAAGCGAATAAGTGTTGGCAAAGGAGGACACATGTAAGGTAAAAATTTCAGCCTGAGCATACACGGGCCGCCAGGGAGTGGGCCTTCCCTGCCTGGGTCATGCATCCCGCAGGGAATTCGTCCCAGAAAAAATATCAATTCTGACAATTGCAGGTTGACACCCCCGTAAGGAACGCTAATCCCGATAAGAAGGGAGCTACCCAAAGAAAAATGTTGCCTGGGAAACGCGTGCCGGTCGTTGAGGAGGTATTACTCCACCCTTTCAGTCTCCTCGCCAGAGCCATGAATGAATCTTCTCGACAGACATGATTCCGTGTGGAAACTAGACGACAGTTACACCACGCGGCGTGCAGAGATAATTAAACAGGAAACATAATTTAGGTGGTTGGGAATCGCGTGGATACCCTCCACCCAACGCAAAGGGCACACAACTCAACGCCGAGGTAATAAACAGGAAAAAGGAAACAGAAATTAGGGGTTGGCTAAGTGAGTAAATTGTTTGCAGCCATCACAGAGGCACGAACAGGAAGAAGGAAAAGGTCAACGGCCATACCCCAGGAAAATCGCTAACGCAATAATAGGACAACCACGGTACCAGCACGCATTTGCAGAGGGATAAGTTCAATAGCCAGCTATCAAGGAAATTACAACACCAAACGCTGAGATCGCGTGGTCGAATTTGTGGGGGTATTCCCCACCCAATAGCATTGGATTTTAACAATAGAACGCAGAGAAATTGTAACCCCCAAAAAACATAGAGGTATACTACAGAACGCCGAGAATTTATAACCTTAACTACGCAGAGGAAAACTCCAGTTCGCTGAGGTAAAAACGCTTAAGATAAAAGTTGATTTCGGAGGTTAAAACGCAAAAGGGAAAATTTCTAGTTGCAGAGGTAAAACGTGAAGAGGAACAATATGTTGCCCAGGTTGAAAGCAAGGAGAATATCCAAGTATACTCCCCGACTGATTGGTTCGAGGAAGGTATAAAGTAATGAGAACCCCAACATAGCCGTGGGTTCTGCCATTAAAAAAAAATAGAGGAGGGACAGTTTGGTAAAAATTTGCAACTGTTAGCAGTATTCAAGATCAACAACATCATCTGTTTCATGCATCTAGATTGTTTATGGATGCAAGGAATTACTACTAAAGCGTTCACTTCCAACCTAGCTATCAGACCTATAGATTCAGAATTATAAATTCAGACATGAAATTCAGAAACTGGATCCGACCTAAAATTCAGTCATAAAAATGGACAATCATTATCGCCGAAGTACCTAAATATGCATTCTACTCTACCAAATAAAAACTCATACCGTTTCCTCAACGCCGTCCCCGAGTGTCGTCTGCGCGCTCCGTCCTGCTCCTGCTTGCCGACCGTCAAGACTACACCGGTACCTCCCAGCCAATCTCTAGGGGTACTCTGCTTCCCCCGTAGCCCCCCGAGCCGCAAAGGGGCCACACAAATCCAGAAGGTATGCCTAGCTTCCTAGCTCGCCTCACAAGGCTGAGCTACCACTCCAATACAAGCTGAGAAAATCCCAACTCCTCACAAGCAATCAGTCAAGTCCAATTCGGCAGCGTAACATTACGCTAACTGCCCATCCCCTTCTTCCTCCTCTTCCCTTTCTTTTATAGAGTTTTTGAGACCCACCCTTGCCCTAAATCACATTTTATTTAAGTTTTAATGAAAACCCTCTAAAAATTCTCTGTCTTACAAGTGTCACTCATCCCCCACGTTTCTCCAAAATTATTTTCTTTAATTTATTAAAAGGCTCATTTCCCTATTTTTATTAATCCCTTCTCTTTTCTTTTTTTTTTTAAACCTAAAAGGTAATGCGCTAATTAATCTTTTCATTTTATTTATAAATTCATAACTTTTTATACTCCCGCACGTTAAATAATTTTATTAGTTATTAATTGTCTATGATTCCTTTATTACTTAGTTTCCCTATTTTTATTAATCCCTTCCCTTTTTTTAAAAAACCAAAAAGGTAAATGCGCTAGATAATCTTTTCATTTATTATTTATTTAATATCTTTTGTTCTTTCACAAGTTAGGAATTAATTTCAT